>ML439026.1:0-21651 GCA_005239525.1 Nicotiana knightiana
GAAAAAAGAAAAATAAATGTCTTAGAACCCAAAAATACTTTTCATCCGAAAAAGAAAAAAAAACCAAAGACAAATTAAATCAAAATCCCAAAAACTATTTTCTACCTTTTTATTTTCCCAACTTAAATAAAAAAACAAATCCAAAAATATTTTCCCTTAAATCTCTCCTTAAGAAAATCCCAAACAAATAAGAAAAAAGAAAAGGATTTTAAACCCAAAAAGAATATTTTCCTTCTTTCCAAAGTCTTTCATATGTTAAAAAATTTTAAAAAAAGGGAAATAAAAATCAATCAAAAAAATCAAACATATCCTTCAGAAATAATTTTCCAAAAAAAAGAAAAAATTCAAAAAGCGAAATTCCAAAAAATATTTTTTCTTTCTGTAAGAAGTCTTTATCTCAAAAATCTCAAAAAAAAAAAATCATCAATCAAAAGTCAAAATCCAAAATACTTTTTTCTTTATCTTGACGTATTTTTCCCAAAAATAAAAAAATTAGTAAATCAAAAATCCAAAAAAAATGATATTCTCTTTCTTTTATAGAAGTGTTTTTTTCCAAAAATTCTAAAAAAAACAAAAATCAGAAACAAAATCCAAAAATATTTCCTTTTTCTTTTGAAGTTTTTCTTTCAAAAATAAAAATCAAAAATCGAAATTTCAAGAAAAAATCAAATTACAAAATATTTTCTTTCTTCTTTAGAAGTCTTCATTTCAAAATTTTCAAAGAAAAAATAAAGAAAAATCAAATCAAAATCCAAAAAAATAAATATTTTTCTTGCTTTTAGAAGTCTTTCTTTCAAACATTTGAATCAAAACACAAAAAAAGCAAAAGCCAAAAATATTTTCTTTCTCCTTTTAAAGCCTTTCCAAAAATAAAAATTCAAAAAAAAATGTCTGAGTTTTATAAAAGAAAAAAAATTTAGCTTATTTGCTCCATTCTCTATCTTTCTGAACTATGCAAGGTGTGATTCATGCGGTGCCATGATACATAGGCAATCCCTATCGGATTCGATCATAGGCATAAATAAATTGAGTGAAAAATAGATAAGAAAAAAAAATGAGTGAAAAATAAAGAAAAGAGTGAAAAGAAAGCGAAAAATAGAGCGAAAAAAGAGTGACAAAAATAACTGAGAAAAACAAAGAGCGAAAATAAAAAAAAAATAAGAAAAAGAAAAAGAAAAAGAAAAAGAAACCGAGATATGAAAAATTCATAAAAAAAGATAGAGAAGGAGAGATAGAAGCCGGGATGAAACACGCAACCGTTCAAGCACATGGTAGAAACGTTTAACTGTTAGGTGCATTACATCCTCAATATGTGATTCCCTATATGTTAATTATCTCAAACTAACCCGGTTGTTGTGTGTGCAAATAAGACAGGTCATATTTAGGTGGTTGGTTTTGTGGTAGTCCGATTTCCCATCCTTCACAAGGTCCAAAGGTAGAGATGGCCTCCGTCGGTAATCTGACAATCATCGGTCCTGAGGATAGCCCGTCATCGGCTGTTCCGCAGTCGGAATCAGCAACTGCTGAAGAAAACAGAATATTGCGTCGCCGCATGTTGGAAATGTGGGACGCCTGGTCTAACGGCAGGGAACCGCCAGGTGTAATCCCTGGTTTTCCTGAGTTGATCCCCGGTTTAGATGGGCTTTCTAACATCCTTGTGCCCAACCCACTCATCCCATGTGGGCGCCCTCTAATGCCGCCTAATGGCCCCGGAATGCCTTATGTGGATCACCCCCAGGCGTCGGATTCAACACATCCAGCAATGTTCGCTGCACCACCAGCCTCCACTATAGCACATCCAACAGTGCCCAGGCCAAACCCATGCCCTCAGCACTCGCAATATGAGTCTCCCATGGGTCATCAAAGAACAATGAGAAACCCTGAGCAGGCAGAAATGGCTCGGAAGATGAGAAGCCTAGAGCAAAGCTTAAAAAACATTCAAGGTTTGAGTGGTCAGAAGAGTTTCTCCTACTCCGATTTATGCAGGTTTCCACATATTCACCTACCAGTTGGTTTCAAGACACCAAAGTTTGAATATGACGGGAACGGAGACCCAATGGCTCACTTGAAACGATATTGTAATCGGCTGAGAGATGCTGGTGGAAAAGAGGAGTTGCTAATGGCCTACTTCGGAGAAAGCCTCACCGGAATCGCTACTGAATGGTATATGGACCAAGAAATTACCCATTGGCATGTGTGGGACGATTTGGCCCGAGACTTTGTCCGTCAGTTCCAGTATAATGTAAACATCGCTCCCGACAGGAACTCTTTTTCTAATTTAAAAAAAGAAAATTGTGGAAATCTTTCGCGAATATGCTGTCAAATGGCGTGAGCAAGCTGCTAGGGTAAAGCCTCTAATAGACGAAACAGAAATGGTTACGGTCTTCCTACTGGAAGAGGCGGACTACTTCCAGAACATGATGTCTGTTATGGGTAGACCATTCACCGAGGATATCAAAATTTGGGAGATGGTAGAAAATGGTTTGGAAACGGGCCGATTCTTGAGTCAAGATGCTTTTAAGGTTGCATCACAGGCCATTCAGAATGGTTCGGAGGGTTTGATGAACAGAAACGAGATAGAAGAGGGAGCTATGATGGCTTCGAGCTCGGAGGGGGCCCGCAGGGCATTCGACTAATCATACATGCTTCCTAACGTCCCACAAAACTGTTATCCCTATCAAGATGATGCTGCATATGCCATGGCGCCGGCTCCCTATGTGGTGATGAATGCGCAATCTTATACGGGACCACAACGTTATACCCGAAACCGAGATCCACCTCCCAAAAATGCCCATCCTTACCAAGCTCCATATAATACCCAACCAAATGTTCCCCAATACAATCCTCGCCCAAGAGAGCCTTTCAAAAAGAATTAGTTCACCCCAACTGGTGAATCATACTCTAGCTTGTTCCAAAAATTGGTCAAGATAGGTCTGTTGCAGCCAGTGGCCCCAAACCGGCCGAACCCCGAGTCCCCCTCGCACCGGGCTGATGCTAGATGTGAATACCACTCAGGAGCAGTGGGACATGACACTGAAGATTGTTGGACTCTTAAAAGAGCAGTGGAAGATCTCATCGAGGTCCAGGCAATAGTGTTTGGGGATGAAGAAGACCCCAATATGATGAATAACCCCCTGTCTGCTCACACTAGGCCGGTAGTCTGAATGATTCGTAAAGATGAAGAATTTGATTCGGCACTGAAGGCCATTGCAGCCATTGCCGAGACAGAAAAAAAGCCAAAATACGGTCGCCAAGCCTGAAAGTTCCCCCATCAGATGGGAGTCTCGGTAGCCAGTCTTGCTATCCTTTCTACGTTCGGATTATCCCAGGGTGTGATCCGGATGTTTTACTTTATTGTCTTACTTTCGATGTAAACCCTTCTATCTTTAAAAAAAATCATCAAAAAAAAAAAAAAATGAAAAAAAAATGAAAAAAAAATCAAATGGAATTAATATTTCATTTTCCAAGAACGTCTCTTTTCTTAATCTTGTCTCTTTCTTACTCTACTTTCAATTCTGTTGAAATGCAGATTTCAATAACACGACATGCTTGCGGACTTCATGCCCGGATTTTAAAACGCTGTCAGACTCCGAAATAATGAATCAAGAATCAGAATGCAAATGAAGTTAGGTTAAGAAAATAGAACAATGAGTCGGAACAGCCAAAGGAAAATTGGTTCAGATAGGAAAGGTCCATACATTACTACGAGAGTAATGCCAAAAGAGTGCGTTTGTACTTGGGTACATCGAAAGAAATGTCCTTGAAACAACTGTCAACGCAGATGCAGTTAAAAGATCCTAAAACGTTGTCAGACTTCGAAATGATGAATCAATAATCCGAATTCAAATGAAGTTTGGTCAAGAAAATAAAACAATGAATCGGGACAGCCAAAGGAAAATTGGTTCAGAATGGAAAGGTCCATACATTACTACAAGAGTACCACCAAAAGATTGCGTTTGTAGTTGGGGTACATCGAAGAAAATATCCCTGAAACAACTGTCAACGCAGGTGCAGTCAAAAGGTACTATGTTTGATCCTCCATATATTTTCAAATGTTCTCCGGTTGGGATGACGAAGGCTTTCATTCTCGCTAACCAAACACCATTAACCCTTTTGCAAACCCATTGAGCCGATTACTCTTCTTTGATTACCCTCTTTGGAACCCGAAAGTGTTATTGTAAAACAAAAAAAAAGAAAAAGAAAAAAATTGATTGATTGAAAAATGAAAAAAAAAGAAAGAAAAAGAATGAGGAAAAAGAAGCAAAAAAAAAATGAAGATGAAATGAAAAAAAAGGGAGAACAAGTAAAGAAAAAATAAAGAGAAAACAAAACAAAAAGAGGAAAAACAAAACAAAAATCGAAACAAAAACAAAAATGTTTCCCTGAACTACGTTCGACTTGATTCCGAAAGGATACGTAGGCAGCCTCTCCCTGGGGTTCAGTCACACCAAAATAAAATTTCACATTTCCCCAAAAGTTTAAGCTAGGGAAGATGTTATAATATGTTTGGCGATAATTTCGCCAGAGAGGTTCCAAAGTTGTAATTCAATACAAATTATTTTTCACCAAAATCTTGTTCAAGTCCTTCCGATCAATTGACAAAGATGTCTAAAGTTGGATGATACAGTGTCGGATCTGGTGCAAGCAAATGAGAGAAATAAAATGAGACTGGTGAAAACCCACACGGGCACTGTGAGGCGACGGTAAGCAGAGAATTAAAAATGAGAGAGTCTTGTTAGTGAAAACTCGCAAAGAGCACTACAAGGCGATGGTGAGAAGAGAAATGAGATAGGTTAGTTGGTGAAAACCCGCAAAGGGCGCCACTAATCGAAAAGTATAATGGTTCACTGACGTGGACACAGTCGGGGGCAAGGTTTCTCAATCTCGAGGTAATAGTTGTGATGAATTTCCGAGAGTCGGACGGTTTACACGGATCAGGCATCCAATCCAAAAGGCATGTCATGTTCATTGAAGTCCTCATGCACTCCAGATAAGTCCGTCTTTCCTTTGTCCGAAAGGGACACCTCTTGTTTAAATTCATTGTCCATTTTGTCATTTATTTTTCTTTTGAATCCCTTTCGGTCTAACTCTGTTCCGAAACTAAGGCAAATAAAGGATGGCAAGACTGATTTACAGGGCTCTCAATTTGACACGGGTCAATATGCAAAAGGCACCCAGCCTCATCAGGGGCATCAAGTCGATCCCGACCGGCTTTAGCGGCCGATGCTTCAAACTCAATACCCTTGAAAGGAGAAAGTCAAATCGAAGTGCATATGAAGGCAAATGAAGTTGAAAAGTTGAGTCCCACGTGGCTAACCATATCGGCAAGGTCTGAAAAGCCAAAATACTCCAAATTCCCTAAGGCTAAAGTTGGAGGAATAGTCAGAAATGAAAGGCCAATAAAGGCGAAGTAAAGTTGGAAAGGTTAAGTCCTACACGACTAACAGTTGCAGCAGAATTTGAGGGGCCAAAACTCCCCCCCCCCCTCCTCGAATCTCCGAAAACCCCAAAAAGAAAAGGCAAGAGAAAGGCCTACAAAGGCAAAATAAAGTCGAAATGTTGGGTCCCATGTGACCGATCACCACGGAAAAATCTGGAAAGCCAAGGTACCCGGGTTTAGAAATGAAACCCAATCCCCAGCAAGCAAGCAAACGTTTGAGATCTTCATCAAAAGAACTGAGATCAAGCAGTTGAAAATCAAGGCCGTAAAACCAACCGCCGTTTCAAACTAATAAATTGTTCTTTGTTTGAAAATCTGAAACAGGTGCAACTCAAAAGCAACAGTGCAACAAGCAGGTGCAACAAAAAGAGATTGCGCAAGGGCTAGAAGGAGCTCTGCAGCATTGACTAAAAAAAAAAGGGAAGTTTCATCCAAAAAATCTTTTCCCGCATGCATGAAAAGAGAATAAAAAAAATAAATAAATAAAATAATAAAGAGAAAAAGAAAAGAAAAAGAAAAAAGAAGAAATGAACTTGAAAATTATTCAAACCTAAAGTAGCATAGGGTCCCCAATCCCTAACCAAACCTTTTCCAACCAAGGACATTCCATTCCTTAGTTGATGCCAACATAGGGTCCCACTCCCAAGCAGACACCAGCATAACCTGGTGATCTTTCTGACAACAGCATAACCTGTTGATCATCTCCTGACACTGGCATACCCAGTGATCTCTTTTCCCCAGGCAACAACATAACATGTTGACCTTTCCAGACACCAGCATAACCTGGTGATCTTTCTGACAACAGCATAACCTGTTGATCATCTCCTGACACTGGCATACCCAGTGATCTCTTTTCCCCAGGCAACAACATAACATGTTGACCTTTCCAGACACCAGCATAACCTGGTGATCTTTCTGACAACAGCATAACCTGTTGATCATCTCCTGACACTGGCATACCCAGTGATCTCTTTTCCCCAGGCAACAACATAACATGTTGACCTTTCCAGACACCAGCATAACCTGGTGATCTTTCTGACAACAGCATAACCTGTTGATCATCTCCTGACACTGGCATACCCAGTGATCTCTTTTCCCCAGGCAACAACATAACATGTTGACCTTTCCAGACACCAGCATAACCTGGTGATCTTTCTGACAACAGCATAACCTGTTGATCATCTCCTGACACTGGCATACCCAGTGATCTCTTTTCCCCAGGCAACAACATAACATGTTGACCTTTCCAGACACCAGCATAACCTGGTGATCTTCTCTTTTCCTGACAACAGCATAACCTGTTGATCAGACACTGGCATAACCCAGTGATCTCTTTTTCAGGAAACAACATAACCTGTTAACCTTTCCAGACACCGGCATAACCTGGTGATATTTTCTTGACAACATCATAACATGTTGATCACTTCCTGACACTGGCATAACCCAGTGATCCCTTTTCCCCAGCCAACAACATAACCTGTTGACCTTTCCAGACACTAGCATAACCCAGTGATCTCTTTTTCAGGCAACAACATAACCTATTGACCTTTCCAGACACCGGCATGACCTGATGATCTTTTCTTGACAACAGCATAACCTATTGATCATCTCCAGACACTGGCATAACCCAGTGATCTCTTTTTCAAGCGACAACATAACCTGTTGACCTTTCCAGACACCGACATAACCTGGTGATCTTTTTCTTGACAATAACATAACCTGTTGATCATTTCCAGACACTGGCATAACCCAGTGATCTCTTTTTCAGGCAACAACATAACCTGTTAACCTTTCCAGACACCGACATAACCTGGTGATATTTTCTTGACAACAGCATAACATGTTGATCACTTTCTGACACTGGCATAACCCAGTGATCCTTTTTCCCCAGGAAACAATATAACCTA
Organism: Nicotiana knightiana; assembly: GCA_005239525.1. Lineage (NCBI taxonomy): Eukaryota > Viridiplantae > Streptophyta > Magnoliopsida > Solanales > Solanaceae > Nicotiana > Nicotiana knightiana. The sequence goes on from ML439026.1 coordinate 7,348, forward strand.
TTGACCTTTCCAGACACTGGCATAACCTAGTGATCTCTTTTTCAGGCAACAACATAACCTGTTGACCTTTCCAGACACCAGCATAACCTGGTGATCTTCTCTTTTCCTGATAACAGCATAAGCTGTTGATCATTTCCAGACACTGGCATAACCCAGTGATCTCTTTTTCAGGCGACAGCATAACCTGTTGACCTTTCCAAACACCGGCATAACCTGGTGATCTTTTTCCTGACAACAGCATAACCTGTTGATCATTTTCAGACACTGGCATAACCCAGTGATCTATTTTTCAGGCAACAACATAACCTGTTAACCTTTCCAGACACCGGCATAACCTGGTGATCTTTTCTTGACAACAACATAACCTGTTGATCACTTTCTGACACTGGCATAACCCAGTGATCCCTTTTCCCTAGGCAACAACATAACCTGTTGACCTTTCCAGACACTGGCATAACCCAGTGATCTTTTTTTCAAGCGACAACATAACCTGTTGACCTTTCCAGACACTGGCATAACCTGGTGATCTTTGCTTGACAACAACATAACCTGTTGAACATCTCCAGACACTGGCATAACCCAATGATCTCTTTTTCAGGCGACACCATAACCTATTGACCTTTCCAGACACCGGCATAACCTAGTGATCTTTTTCTTGACAATAACATAACCTGTTGATCACCTCCTGACACTGGCATAACCCAGTGATCTCTTTTTCATGCAACAACATAACCTTTTGACCTTTTCCCAGACACCGACATAACCTGGTGATCTCTTTCTTGACAACGGCATAACCCGTTGATCCTTCCCCATACACCGGCATAACCTGGTGATCTTTTTCTTAACGACGACATAACCTGTCAATTCTCTTCCAACATAGGATCTCCAACCCCTAGTTGATATTTTTATTTTCCAGTTAAGGGTATACATTAACTAACTGATTTTTTCTTTTCCAATTAAGGGTATACATTCCCTAATTGATGTTTTGCTTTTCCAGTTAAGGTATACATTCCCTAACTGATGTTGTGCTTTCCCAATTAAGGGTATACAGTCCCTAATTGATGATTTACTTTTCCAATTAAGGGTATATATTCCCTAATTAATGTGTTGCCTTTTCAGTTAAGGGTATACATTCCCTAACTGATATTTTTCTGTTCCAATTAAGGTTATACATTCCCTAATTGATGTTTTTTTTCTAATTAAGGGTATACATTCCCTAATTGATTTTCTTTTCCCGACATGGATGTACACACTCTCTAGTCAATTCCAATTAAGGGTATACATTCCCTAATTGATGTTTTCTTTTCCAATTAAGGGTATACATTCCCTAATTGATGTTTTCTTTTCCAATTAAGGGTATACATTCCCTAATTGATGTTTTTCTTTTCCAATTAAGGGTATACATTCCCTAATTGATGTTTTCTTTTCCAATTAAGGGTATACATTCCCTAATTGATGTTTTCTTTTCCAATTAAGGGTATACATTCCCTAATTGATTTTCTTTTTCCGACATGGGTGTACACGTTCCCTAGTCAATGCCAATTAAGGGTATACATTCCCTAATTGATGCTTTCTTTTCCAATTAAGGGTATACATTCACTAGTTGACGCTTTCTTTCCAATTAAGGGTATACATTCCCTAATTGATGCTTTCTTTTCCAATTAAGGGTATACATTCACTAGTTGACGCTTTCTTTCCAATTAAGGGTATACATTCCCTAATTGATTTCTTTTCCAACATAGGGTATACAATCCCTAGTTAATTTTATTTTGCAACATAGGGTCTCCAACCCCTAGTTGATCTTGCTTTGAGATATATGGTATCCACTCCCTAGTCTGCAATAACTCCGGGTGCACTGCTCCCAGCTTTTTATCGCTTTCAATAACAAAATAGTGTAGATTTCCTTACAATAACTCGCGAAATTTTTCTAGTGAAAACTGGGGCAGAAAATGTCGTTCATTTGTTTTTGATTTTGCGCAGATTACAATTTAGGACAATGGATTCGAGACGACCAAAAGAAGACGTCTCAATTCGGAATAAAAGAAAAGAAGAAAAGAAAAGAGTTGAACCCCAAAGTACAGAAATGGAAAAGACGTGGACTGCTCGAGACAGATTGAAGCACAAGCTATGCATGTCCATTCTTGATCCGAAAAGATGAAGAAGATTGAACCAATACCTATAACTAAGAAGCATCAAGATTCAGATCGGAGTCTATATAAAGAAGCAGCCAAGACTCAAGATCAAGCTTCAGAAGACTTATAGATAGGAATCTTGTAAATCGTAGTTGATAAGTCTAGTTTAGTCTTTTTCATTTTGATTTTGGTGTAATAAGGAGCTCAGCAAGCAGTAAGTGGCAGCAACGACAGTGAAATCACAGCTTCCCGGTATTCCCAGCCACCAAAACTTCCAGAACTACACTGACCTGATTCCTTTATAGCCAAGAATATGTAGGCAACCTCTGAAGCAAGGTTCGGTCAAAACCTTTTCAAAATGATTCCAAATGGAGTACTAAACGGGCAAAAATTGCTCGTAATTGCTCACTCTATCTTTGCCCGAAAACTCTTCATGTTTTCGAGCAAAGAGGGGCAGCTGTGAACACCCAATTTTTGCCCCACATATTAAATACTTCTAAAAAATGATTCAAAAATAGTCTTTGTGTTTTCATGAATTTTAGGAGTTTTCTTCTTAGGTTGATTTTGCATTTATTCACATTATTTAGGAATGTTAGGAATATCGTAAATCGTAAATATCATTCGATTCTTAATTTTATAGTCTTTTAGATTTATAATTGCATTTAGGATTTAATTATGTAGTTAAATGCATTATCAAAGGGAAAATCACAATATATATATATATACACAGTCATTTTCTATTTTTATTTTTTTAACTTTTGATTTTAAATTAATGATTTCTTTTTAGATAATTAATTAATTGATAAGTAAAGTATTAAAAGGGTTGATTTTGCAAATTGAATTATTAAGTGTTATGATAGTTTAAGTGATCAATCTTGAAATAGAAAGAAGAAGGAAAATGGGCCAATTTTTAAAAATAGTCCAAAGCCCCTATATGTACCCTAGACTAATCCATCTCCATTTCCCATTATATATAAAACCTAGACCTAAAAAATCAGAAAAAGAAGCCATTCCCTTTAGATCCCCATCCGCCGTTTTCCCCATTCCCCTCCCATCTTCCTCTCAGAATACACCCCTCTCCAAACACACTGACCTAACCAGTCCCCAACTCTCTCACCTCATCGGCGACAGACACACGGACAACAACCTCCCTCTGCTTCGACACCACCATTGACCGCTGTCGACCCCTACCCCTTGTTCCATCAAGATCAGCCAAAACACCACCCAAAGGCAGCTTTCGAACCTCTGTAGAACAACCCCTTTTATACTAAAAATTACCACCTAAACCCAGTTGAAACAATTTGTTTTTCTTTGGCCAAAGATCTGAAAATCAAGAGCTGGAAATAAATAGACAGAAACTGGATTTTTCGATGAAGATTTGAAGAAAAAAAAGATTTCATAGATGGATTTCTTTTCTCCTTGAATTTCTAAAAGCTATCAAAGCTCAATTCGGCGTTTGCCGTATGCTGGGTCGCTGTCGATTCTGCTTCTGCTGAGTTTCAATTAATAGGTTCATGGCATGTTTTTGGCCTCTTGCTTCTTCTAAGTTTAGTGCTTGAGCAGAGAGGTATGTTCATCACAAAAGTACTCTGAATACCTAGTTTCGTTAATAAATCATGATGTTATTTGGTTCATGAATTGTTATTGATGTTCGTACTTTGTATCCTGGGTTTATTGGTGCGAATTGAAAGTGCAGTCAACTAAGTGGAAATGAAATGAATTTCTATTTTTAATGATTTTTGTGTAAAGGGGGTTGGTGAAGTTTAGGTTCAGTTTGATTTTGTGTCATTGTTTTTGCTTCTGAAACATACACTCATCTTTGATTAAGTGTGTTGATATAAATATTCAATATAGGTTAGATTCAACCATATAGGGATCTTTGATTACATAGAAGATGGTACGAATGGGTGTTAAAGTATTTGAATGTATTTTAGTTAAAGTAATCTCATATTTTCTACTGTTATGCGCTGCATTTGAACGGTTTAAGAGGAATAAGTTGTGCTGATTTGCCTTAATAATCTAACTACCTGGGTTATATAAGAAGATCCAAATATATATAAATTCTGGGGATTAAACCAAAAGTTACCAAGGTTCGAATTTAGAATAATACTAATGTTTCGAATCATGAATTTTGTTTACTGTTGATTCCGTATGGATATATATTGTGTCTTGTGAAATCTATGTCATTGAAATGTGCTATCTTTCTATTTTTTTAGTTCTCTGATTGTATTTTTTTTTGTAAATTATTGCCATGTGTTTATGTCATTCTCTTTGTAAAGTTACATGTTAAAAATATGGATCTAAGTTTTGTATATAATCTGTTGAGTTGGGTTTAAGTTGCGTACATAATCTGTTGAACAACTTATGAACATTCCTAACCTGCTTTAAGTGATTAATAATAAATAATCACGACTATGGGTACGGCTCCGTGGCACAGTCGTGATACGTAAATCCCATTCGGGCGCACATTTATGTGACTCGACCATAACTTCAAACAATATTAAATCACATGTTGCAATCGCGAGTGCATTTCATGTGACGCGGTTGCGATGTGTCCAAAAAAAAGTGCACGCCATCGTGATTTGTTCCAAGATAAGTCCATAAATATCAAAAGTGGATTATATACATATCCCGTTAGCTAAAATACCACTTTTAGATAAAGATTCCAAAACTTAGAGAATAATTGAATATCGCCTCAACTAGGCCTTTTTAATCGTCATGACCATAATCATGACTATATAATCTACACTCGGATGCGGCAACTCATGTCCCCGACTCTAACTCAAAACATTAATTCAAATAAACATGTTGTAAATCGTGGGTACATTTTATGTGGCGCGGTTTGCAACGTGTCCAGATATAACAAGTGCACGTCATCGTGACTTGTATTAAAATAATTCCATAAATATTGAAAGCGGCTAACAAGTGAAAAAGGATAAAAGCACAATAGGTTTAAAATACGTAAATAAATCAGATAATTAGTCCAAATATTAATAGTTAAGCGACCGTGATAGAACCACGGAACTCAGGAATGCCTAACACCTTCTCCCGGGTTAACATAATTCCTTACTCGAATTTCTGGTCGCAGACAAATTAAAACAGAGTCAAAATTTCCTCGGTTTAGGATTTTTAAATAACACGGTATCCTAGAGCATCGTCAAAAATCCGGGTGGCGACTCTGAAATAAATAAATAAATACCAAATCCGAATAATGTCACTTAAAGTGGAAAAATTCCCTTATTACCCTTCATTATATCGGGGGTAGTGGAAAAAGGAGGTGTGACATCCATTACCTAGGATTGATGATTTATTTGATCATCTTCAGAGTGATAAGGTGTTTTGGAAGATTGATTTGAGATCTGGCTACCATTAGTTGAGGATTAGGGCATCTGATGTCCCTAAGATAGATTTTCGGACTAGGTACGTGCCTTATGAGTTTCTAGTGATGTCCTTTGCGTTGACAAATGCCCTAACCGCATTCATGGATTTGATGAACCGAGTGTTCAAGCCTTATTTGATCTCCTTTGTGATCGTGTTTATTGATGATATCTTAATCTACTCCTGTAGTCGAGAGGAGCATGAGTAGCATCTCAGGATTGTACTTCAAACTCTGAGAGCCAGCTAGTTGTATGCTAAATTTTCAAAGTGCAAGTTTTGGCTGGATTCAGGCGCTTTCTTGGGGCATGTTGTATTAGTATAGGGCATTCGGGTAGATCCTAAGAAGATTGAGGCAGTTCAGAACTGGCCTAGACCCACTTCAGCTACGGAGATCAGGAGTTTCTTGGGTTTGGAGGGCTATTACTGTCGACTTGTGGAGGGGTTTTCACCTATGAAAGCCCCGTTGACCAGGTTGACCCAGAAGGGTGCCCCGTTCAGATGGTTCCTTTCTAGTCTAGGACTTATAGCTTTGGAATCCTTTAGGTGCTTCAACTGCGGTATAGGTAGAAGGCGATGCCCCTTGCTTTGGAAAGAGTTGACTTCTTCCTGTGCAGGATAGCCACTGACTCTTCCGATTAATTAAGGGTGAGGTCTTCACGGATCATCGGAGCCTTCAGTATTTGTTCAAGACAAAAACGATCTCAATTTGAGGCATAGGAGTTGGTTGGAGCTATTGAAAGACTATGACATCACCATCTTGTATCATCCCGGGAAGGCCAATGTGGTGGCCGAAGCCTTGAGTAGAAAGCCAGTGAGTATGGGCAGCCTTGCGTTCATTCTAGTCGGTGAGAGCCGCTTGCATCAGATGTTCAGACTTTGGCCAACCAGTTTGTGAGGTTGGATATTTTAGAGCCCATCCATATTCTAGATTGTACAGTCTCTTGGTCTTCTTTGTTTGAGCATATCAGAGATCGGCAATATGACGACCCTCATTTATTTGTCCTTAGGGACACAGTGCGGCGCGGTGGTGCCAAGCAGGTTACTGTTGGAGATAACAGAGTCTTGAGGATGCAGGGTCGTGTTTGTGTGCCTAATGTGGATGGACTTCGTGAGTTGATTCTTGAGGAGGCCCACAGTTCCTGGTACTCCATTCATCCGGGCGCCGCCAAGATGTATCAGGACCTGTGGCAGCATTATTGGTGGAGGAGGATGAAGAAGGATATAGTTGCTTATGTAGCTCGGTGCTTGAGTTGTCAGCAAGCAAAGTATGCGCATCAGAGACCTGGTGGTTTACTTCAGAAAATAGAGATTCCTGAGTGGAAGTGGGAGTGTATCACTATGGATTTCGTTTTTGGACTCCCAAGGACTCAGAGGAAGTTTGATGTCATTTGAGTCATTGTGGACAGGCTGACTAAGTCAGTGCATTTCATTCTTGTGGCAGTTACCTATTTTTCGAAGCGATTGACGGAGATATACATCCGCGAGATCGTCCGTCTTTACGGTGTGCCCGTGTCTATCATCTTTGATCGAGGTACGTGGTTCACCTTGCACTTTTGGAGGGAAGTACAACGTGAGTTGGGTACGCGGGTTGAGCTGAGCACAACATTTCATCCTCAGACGGATGGATAGTCCGAGCGCACTATTCAGATATTGGAGGATATGCTCCACGCTTGTGTTATAGACTTCGGAGGATCATGGGATCAGTTCTTGTCCCTTGATGAGTTTTCCTACAACAACAACTACCAGTCAAGCATTGATATGGCTCCTTATGAGGCATTACACGGTAGGCGGTGCCGGTCGCCAATTGGGTGGTTCGAGCCGGGGAGGTTCGGTTGTTGGGTACTGACCTAGTACAGGATTCCTGGGATAAGGTTTAGATTATTCAGGATTGACTTCGCACAACTTAGTCCAGGCAGAAAATTTATGGCGATCGTAGAGTTCCTGATGTTGTATTCATGGTCGGGCAGAGAGTGTTGCTCCGGGTATCACCTATGAAGGGTGTAATGAGGTTCAGAAAGAGGGTCAAGTTAAGCCTTAGATATATCGGGCCCTTTGAGATTTTGGAGAGAGTGCGAGAGGTGGCTTACAGGCTTGCGTTGCCACCAGGATTATCAGCAGTTCATTCGGTGTTCCATATGTCTATACTCTGGAAGTATCACGGCGACTCGTCCCACGTGTTAGATTTCAGCTTTGTCCAATTGGACAAGGATTTGACTTACGAGGAGGAGCCAGTGGCTATTCTAGTCTGACAGGTTCGACAGATGATTTCTAAGAGTTATCCTTCAGTTGAGGGCAATGGAGAGGTTAGCCCGTCGAGGAAGCTACACGGGAGTCCGAGTCAGATATGCGGAGTAGATATCCACATCTTTTCACCAGTCCATGTACTTTTCTATGTCCGTTCGAGGACGAATGAATGTTTTAGAGGTGGAGAATGTGATGACCCGATAGGTCATCTTATATATCAGAACCTAATTTTGTTTTTCGAGGTCTCAAAACCTTATTTTAGCCTTCCTCGATTTGCGTGCGCAATCTCTGTGTTCTTCCGGAAGGCTTATATGTTAAAAACTGATAAAAATAAGAATTTTGCCTTAAAAATTTATATAAGTTGACTTCAGTCAACGTTTTAAGAAAACAGACCCGAATTTATGTTTTAGCGATCCAGGTGGGTCCGTATCGTAATTTAGGACCTGGACGTATGCCCGGAATCGAATTCGGAGATTCCTGGCTCGAGTTAATGATTTTTTGTTGAAAACTAAAAGTTTAAAAGTTTATGGGTTTTAAAGATCGACTGATATTTGGATTTTATTGATACCAGATCCGTATTTTAGTTCTGGAGCCCGCTACAGGTCCACTATAATATTTATGACTTGTCAGTCAAATTTGGTGAGAAACTGAGTTGATTTGACATGATTCAGACGTTCGATTGTGAAAATAGAAGTTTCAAAGTTTTCTTGAAAATTTCATTCGTATTTCCAGGCGTTATTTTGATGTTTTGATCGCACGAGCGAGTTCGTATGATGTTTTAGGACTTGTGTGCGTGTTTGATTTGGAGCCCCGAGGGCTCGGGTGAGTTTCAGATAGACTATGGTTGTGAATTGAACTTAGAAAATCTGGTGTTTTTGCAGCATCTGGTTTTCTGGTGAGTTGTGCTTCGCGATCGCGAAGCCATTCTCACGATCGTGAAGGGGATCTGGGTTGGGGGAGGATTTTACACTACGCGAACGCGGAGCATTGGGGGTTTGTTCTACGCGAACACGTAGCTTTAGCTAGGCTGGGCAGGGGACTTGAGGTTACATTACGCAAACACGGGTCTTGTCTCGCGAACACGTAGATCGGGGGGGCTAGACCTTCGCGAACGCGTGTAGCCTCTCGCGATCGTGTAAGCCATTAAGGCTCCGCTCTTCGCGAACATGATGAATACTGACATCCAGTGATAAAACAATCCCAATCAATATTTTTGCCATTCCTTCAAAATTTCAAAACTAGAAGACCTATAGGCGATTTTCCTAAAAGATTTTCTTCCCCAATTTGTTGGTAAGTTATTCTAACCTACTTTCTTTCAATTACCCATTACATTTCATGAGTTTTCAACCTAAAATCTAGGATTTTCATGGTGGAAATTGGGGGTTTGGATAGAATTAGAAATTTTTGTATAATTAGAATTTAATTCTCGAATTGAGGTCGGATTTCAAAACAAATTACATAATCGGGCTCGGGGGTGAATGGGTGAATGGATTTTGGTTCGAACCTCGATTTTGACCAAGCGGACCCGGGGTCGATTTTTTAATTTTTGGGAGTAGGTTTGGGGAATCTAAATTTATGCATTGTAATTGATTCCTTTAGCAATATTTGATGTTATTGAGTCGTTTGTGGATAGATACGAGTGGTTTGGAGGTGGATCCTTGAAGAAAAACTGTAATTGAGCATTGAGTGGCCTTTGGAGCGAGGTAAGTGTTGTGTCTAACCTTGACTTGAGGGAATTAGGAACCCTCAGACTACTTGTTATGTGAATTTAATGCGAGCGGCGTATATGTGAGGTGACGAGTACTTATGTGCCGCCAATTTATCTGTTTTCCATGTTTTCCCACTTTTCTCATATTATCTCTTTCCCCGTCTTAATTGTTACATTCTCTAATTTCCATGCCTAATTAATACTTGTTAGACATTGTTTCAGCCTGTTCATGATATTTGTTCTTTCCATAGTTTCATTATCTCCTATTATTTGCTTAAGTTGGTTTATCGGTACCTTTTTGTTGTATATTCTGAATTGGTCCCATTGTGCAGTATTACTTATGTGAACTTTCATGGTGTACAAGTTTCCTATTTGGTTCGGTTTGGTGTTTAAGTATTGTGAAGGGTTTTCGTGATTTGAGTTGTGAATTTACTGTGTATACTGAGCACTTGATGTTGATATGGTGGGATCGGGTTGCAGGCTGCAACAGGTGGAACAAGGGTGATATATTAAGGTGGAATAAGGGTGAATCGATACTGTACGGTGGGAATGGGTTGCACCCCGCAACAGGTGTAATAAGGGTGGATTGTTTGGTGGAATAAGGGTGAACTATGATTGTGTTATTGTGATATGGTGGGATCAGGTTGCACGTCGCAATACTTTTATTTTTATTCACTGTTGTTTATGCCATTATGAGGAGATAAGGGAGAAATATGAGATGTACGATGGGATTGGGTTGCGTGCCGCAACAACCTATGTGTTTATGTTTCCCTGAGTTGTGTTAGCTTTATAGTATTCTATTTTGCACTTAAAGATTGGTAATTTATGAACGCTGATGACTTATTTCCGGGAGTTGTAGTATTTCTTGCAATTTACTGTTTTGTTCTATTCTGCATTTACTATTCTGCTTTTATTATATATACCATGTACAAGTTGAAGTGAGACTGACCCGCCTTAGCCTCGCCACTACTTCGTCGAGGTTAGGCTCGGCACTTACCAGTACATAGGGTCGGTTGTACTGATACTGCACCCTGCACTTCCTGTGAAGATTTTGGTGTTGGTCAGAGCTGATCGTGAGGTTAGCTGCTGGACTCATCTGATAGGAGACCCAAGATAGATATGCCGGCGTCCACAGACCTTGAAGTCCCCTTCTAGACATTGCACTTTACTGCTTATTTCCTTTCAAACAATTGTATTTCTTTCAGAGTTTTACTTTTAGTAAATCTTAGAAGTTCGTGAATTGTGACACCAGATCCGGGTTGTAATAAATATTGAGATTTTTATATTATTCTGCACTCACCTTAACTCATTATAGCTTATTTTCTGTTATTGACTGAAATGTATAAGAATTGGTTTAATGATTCTCTAACGTTGGCTTGCCTAGCAAGTGAAATGTTAGGCGCCATTACGGTTCCGACAGTGAAAATTTCGGGTCATGATAGACGCTTTTATAAAGAGATATGACTTTAGGAATCTATTGATGAAGGTTAAGAGATTTGAGGGGGGGAAAATCAGAAAGTCTCATTAGATTAAAGAAACAAAGCATTTGCACTAACCCAAAGGTAGAAATTGAAAACATGCCAAACACCACTCTTTTTATGAGGAGAAGTCAGCATTGCCTCGATAACCGCTGATGACATCAAGCAAAATCAAACTCAACCACTCGTACCATACACTAAATAGATGTGACATTTGATATTAAGGATTCAAAATTGGGGTGTCAAAGCAATTCATTCTCCCGCAGCCCTTCCACTTTCAAAAGGCTTCTTGAAATTATCTAGAGGTATGGGTCTATATTACTCATGCCACACACTTGTCAAAATATTCCACGTACCCTAGGACAAGAAACCTCAAGACGTTTGATCACCATGCTCGTTTCTCGTGATCATATTTTTGAGGCCGTTAGAGAAAGCCTTCTAAATAAACTAACTTAAATTAACAAGAATACTTTCGAAAAATCTAAAGTATTTGAATGCTTGAAAATATCTCAGCAAAATGTTACTAAATTATAGACAAAAAAACACTACATTTATTAATAAAAAGCTCGGTGGAAAGAAAGCGATTCAATGATGCCCCTGACTAGTCAAAACGAAAGAAGAAAGAAAGAAGAGAAAAACTTCTAGAAACTCCAAATATTGGTCACTTCTCTTTACTGGTCCCCTGACGGGAAATAAGGAGTTTGCAAATTCAGAAAAACCGAGTCAAGAGGCGGTGCAACAGAGAGAGACAGAACAATTTGAGGAATTGAATGGTTAGGATGCAACTCAATATAGAGTCCGGAACCAAAATGTGGTTCTTTTGGACTTTGTAGACCAAAATAGGTCTAAAAAAAAAGAGGACGAAACTATATATAACGCCACAGTATGTGGCGCTATACATTAACTGTAACTGTGCCGTTAATGTATAGCGCCACATACTGTGGCGTTATATATAAAAAGCTGACATGATCTGGGTATAGCGCCACAGTGCATGGCCTTATACATAAAGCGTTATGTATAGCGCCGGGCACTGTGGCGCTATAACTGCTTCCTGGGCCCACCAATAATACGCCTTCAATAATTCAAAAAGCATATAGTGCCCACTGCTTTGGCGCTATACATTAAAAAAGAAAAATTCTCCGGCCAGCTATTTCCTATATAAAGAGGTTAGAATTGCATTGAAATTCATTCAAAAAAAATTTCAACTCTTGATCAAACGTTTATTGTTGTTAAATTCTCAAGCATTTATTCATTATGTCTGAAGAGCGTAGAATAAGAGTTTCATTATATTGGGGGGGGGGTGAGGTTGTGATGGAGAATAACTCTGTGGGCTACAATTTACCTGCTCAATGTCATGTTAAATTGCCACTTACAATGGAGTACAATAAATTGATATCGTTGTTATGCAAAAAAATGGGTGTGAGGAAACGTTCAGTGTTACCTAAAGTAACCGGACGATATCCTTATTCCGTCACTCCGCGAGGGGTTGCTTTTTACTCGGAGTTTAACATCGACGATGATGAAATTTTGAGTGATTTTCTGAGGACTCTGAATGAATGCCGGGAATTTCTTTTAATCATAATGTTGGAGATGTACGTGAAGGTTGAAGACGTTCCAAAAAATGAGGTTGTGCGTAGTAGAGATACCCCCAGTCATCGGGTGGTTATTCTGGAGCAGTTTTAGCCGGACAGGTTCCGGATGAAAGACTTTTCCTTGATTTAAACTTATCACCGCCGGGGAATGAGGAGGGAGAAAATAATTTCTATCCTGCTTTCCAACATTCGCATGACGAGTGGTAAATTTATGCTGTGATTTCATTTAATTATGTATATTTTTGGTGTATTGAATTTGTATTAATGCTCATATATTGAATAGGGTTACCGACCGAATATGAATTTTACAAGTGGTCCATCCGGTAGTCATCACCCAATTGAAAACGCCCATCATGGAATTTCATCACATTACGACTTGTAAGTCAAGTTATACGGCTATATGAAAAGTATTTATTAATTTCAGTAGCTTATATTTTTTTTGGTTGTGCAGTGAAAACGAGCAAGTTGAACCACCCGTACTCACTCAATTGCCCGAAAATGACGTATTATATCGGAATCTGGCTGATGCACAGAGTGAGGAACAGAACAGTGATTACAACAATAATGCCGATGAATCCGGAGATGAGACACCCTTTCCTCGTGAGGATGGTGATGATGAGGATGAGGGGGAAGGACTAGATTTGAAGAGACCCCCCTAGACGAAGAGTGTACGAGTCTGAAGTGCCGTTTCATTCAAGGGAGATTCCTTACATTGAAAAGTTGCCAAGCGTGCAGGGTGTGGAAGCTCTCACAAGGGATTTTGATGAAATCCGGGCAGCAATGTGGGATGAGTCTAGACCAATGGTGCTTGCAAAGGGGATGCTTTTCCCCGATAAAGTGCGCGTAAGTAGGGCTTGTAAAATGAACAACATAAAAGAGTGTCGTGAGATGCAGGTATGGGAGTCAAGTCTGGATGTGTACAAGGTTGTTTGACGCAGGTGGTTTTGGCCATGTCCTTGGATGTTGCGTGCGTCCAAGAAGAAGACAGGTATGTGGAAGGTGGGTAAATACATTCCCATCCACACATGTGAAATGAACACATTCAACGGTAATCACTTCAACTTGGATATTGACTTGATTTCTCTTGTACTTATTCCGCACATCGAAGCGTCCATAAGGTATAAAATCAAAGAGTGCATTACATCAGTCCACCAGGAATATGGCCATACCATTACGAGAAGAAAGGCATTTCTCGGGCGCAAACGAGCATTTGAAATTGTCTACGGTAACTGGGATAAGTCATTTGCAGCTCTACAAAAGTACATGGCCTCACTGCAACACTTTAATCCTGGGACGATTGTTGAATGGAAGCTTGAGCGGAGTCCGGGAACACCAGAATACATATTCAATTACGTGTTCTGGGTGTTTAAGCCAACAATTGATGGTTTTTCACATTGCCGGCCCGTAATATCCATAGACAGAACTCATGTCTATGGAAAGTACGATATCAAGCTTTTGATAGCCGTGGCAGTGGATGCTAATGAACCGATATTTCCTCTAGCTTTTGTTGTTTGTGCCAATGAAAGCACAGAGACGTGGACGCTGTTTTTGAACCACCTGAAAGAGCACGTTGTGAAACAGCGTTCAGGTATTTGTCTAATATCTGATCGTCATGGTGGTATATTACGTTCTGTGGACAACTTGCCTGCATGGCAAGAGCCTTATGCATACCACCGTTACTGTGTGAGGCACTTTAAGGCCAATTTTCAGAAGGTATATCCCAAGAAGGATCTACATGATTTGATGTGGATGGCAGCAACGGACCACCAACA
>ML439029.1:1381-68762 GCA_005239525.1 Nicotiana knightiana
GATCTTAACCCTTCAGGGGAGCGGATTTGTGGTTAGGATAGGAATATACCTAGTCACCGTGCTTAATTAAACATCGTAATCTTAGTGCGTTCTAATAGATTAATTCCATAGGAATATAGGCGTTAATCTATTGAGAATAGGTGAGGAGTGCTTCGGGAGAAGGCTATGAGAGCATTTATCGATTAATTAGCAACCATGAGTGAATTATATGAAAGGAAAAGTTAATTAGAATGCAATATGAGTGGTGAATAGACCACAACCCTGGAATATTTGTCTCTACTGAATACATCACAATAATTCTTGTCACTTGATAATTAGTTATTTCATAGAATTTTAGTATAGAATAGTATATCCCTGATTTTATATTGGCTTGGTTAAATAACGATTAGAGTGATTTAGCAAGTAGTTTACACAAGTCCTTGTGGGTACGATATCTGGACTTAAATTCCTGTATTACTTGTCGACCACGTACACTTGCGTGTGCATTGGGAAATCAACCAACAGAGGTCCTAAACACCTCCAGGACCATAGGTAAGGGAAAGGTAGTGCACGCATAAAGCACGAGTTAGAAGCTACTAGAATATTTAAGTAACAACTGAAAGACAGTAATTGGATAGTAAAGGAGATGATGACCTGTGCGCTAATACTATGTGTAGCACCCCAACCTGGGGAAAGTTACTAAGTATTGCATAGAAATGATCCTATAGGCTAAAAAACTTAGGACCCCTTAAATTCCTGTTTTAAATAATAGTTGTCTAAATTGCTGTATTTTTCTTTAAAGACTAATTCGCTTAATTAAGTTCGGTCAGGACCCACTGTTGTGGACCTCGAGGGGTGCCTAACACCTTCCCCTCAAGGTAATTTTGAGCCCTTACCCGATCTCTGGTGTTGCAAACTAGTTTCATGAGTTAATTACTCTAGGCGCCCTAATGCACCTTAATCCGTTAGGTGTCGACTCTTCAAAATCCCATATCCCATCCCAAAAGGAAGGGAGTTGTCTCAAAAATGTCGAAACTCCCGACTCCGCGAGGAAAAAGGGGGCGCGACAAACATTAGGCACACATACTCGACCCTGCATCCTCAAAACACTGTCATCTCCACCTGTGACCTGTTTGGCACCACCGTGCCGAACTGTGTCCCTAAGGACCATCAAGTGTGGATCATCATATTGCCGATCTTCGATACTCTCAAACAAGGAATATTGAGCGACTGTACAAGCTAGAACATAGCTGGGCTCTGAAATATCCAACCTCACAAACTGATTGGCCAAAGTCTGAATGTCTGAAGTTAGCGGCCTCTCACTGACCGGAATGAAAGCAAGGCTGCCCATACTCACTGCCTTCCTACTCAATGCATTGGCCACTACATTGGCCTTTCTCGGATGATACAATATAGTGACATCATAGTCTTTCCATAGCTCTAACCATCTCCTCTGCCTCAAATTGAGATCCTTTTGCTTGAACAAATACTGAAGGTTGCGATGATCTGTTAAAACCTTACATGGCACGCCATAAAGATAGTGCCTCCAAATCTTCAGCTTGTGAACAATGGCTGCCAACTCTAAGTCATGGATAGGGTAATTATTCTCATGAACCTTCAACTGACGGGATGAATATGCTATCACCCTGCCCTCTTGCATCAACGCTGCTCCGAGCCCCATGCGAGAGGCATCACAATATACCGTGTAAGATCCTGAACCCAATGGTAATACCAACACCAGTGCTGAAGTCAAGGCTGTCTTGAGCTTCTAAAAGCTTGCCTCACACTCGTCCGACCATCTGAATGGGGAACCCTTCTGAGTCAACTTAGTCATTGGGGCTGCTATAGATGAAAACCCCTCCACAAACCGACGGTAATAACCCGCCAAACCTAAGAAGCTCCTAATCTCCGTAGCTTAAGTGGGTCTTTTTCTTGACTTCCTCAATCTTCTTAGGATCCACTTGAATACCCTCTGCTGATATGACGTGACCCAAGAAAGCAACTGAATCCAACCAAAACTCGCACTTCAAAAATTTAGCATACAACTAATTGTCCCTCAAAGTCTGGAGCACTATCCGGAGGTGCTGCTCATGCTCCTCCCGACTACGGGAGTATACCAAGATGTCATCAATAAACACAATCACGAATGAATCTAGGTAAGGCTTGAACACTCGGTTCATCAAGTCCATAAATGTTGCTGGGGCATTGGTCAACCCAAAGGACATCACTAGAAACTCATAGTGCCCATACCTAGTCCGAAAAGCTGTCTTAGGGACATCAGACGCCCTAATCCTCAACTGATGATAGCTAGATCTCAAGTCAATCGTCGAAAACACCTTGTCACCCTGAAGCTGATCAAACAAATCATCAATCCTCGGCAATAGATACTTGTTCTTGATAGTGACTTTGTTCAATTGCCGATAATCTATGCACATACTCATTGACCCATCCTTCTTCTTCACCAATAATACCGGTGCACCCTAAGGCGAGACACTAGGTATAATGAAGCCCTTATCAAGTAAGTCTTGCAACTGTTCCTTCAATTCTTTCAACTTCGGTGGGGCCATCCGGTATGGAGGAATAGAAATGGGCTGAGTGCCCGGAACCAGATCAATGCAAAAGTCAATATCCATGTCGGCATCCCCGACAGGTTTGTAGGAAATACCTCAGGAAACTTACGGACAACAGGCACAAAATCCATAGAAGGAACCTCAGCACTAGAATCACGAACATAAGCCAAATAGGCCAAACACCCCTTCTCGACCATAAGCTGGGCCTTCATATAAGAAATAAATCTGTTGGAAGAATGGCCAGGAGTCTCTCTCCACTCTAATAGAGGCAACCCCGGCACGGCTAAGGTCACTGTCTTGGCATGACAGTCCAAGATAGCGTGATAAGGTGACGACCAATCCATGCCTAATATAACATCAAAATCAACCATATCAAGAAGAAAATGGTCTACACTGGTCTCCAGACCCCTAATAGCGACCACACACAAGAGATACACAGGATCTACAACAATAGCAACCCCCACGGGTGTGGATACATATATAGGGGAGCTCAATGAATCACGGGGCACAACTAAATATAAAGAAAAATAAGATGACACATAGGACTAAGTAGACCCCGGATCAAATAGAACTGAAGCATCTTCACTGCAAATTGAAACAGTACCTGTGATAACAACGTCGGAGGACTCAACTTCAGGTATGGCTGGAAAGGCATAACATCGGGGCTGGGCCCCACCACCATGAACCATATCTCTAGGACAACCTCTAACTGGCGGGCCTCCACCTCTAACAATCTGGTGGGCTGGCGGAGCAGGCGGTGCGGAAGCTGGTGCCGGAACCATGGCATGAGAACTCTGGCATTGAGGCTGAACACCCAACAATCTCGGACATGCTCTCCGAATATGCCCATAGTCACCACACTCAAAGCATCGATCCTGATACTGTGCCTATGAAAACTGAGACTGACCTTGACGAGGCGGCTGGCCACGATAGTAACTCTGAAGAGGAGGCGCTCTGATAGGAGTTGGTGGTGCACTATAGGCTGGCTGAGTAAAAGGAGACACATAAGAACCACGACCCCCAGACGCACTGTGAGATACCCGAAGTGCTGAATGAAATGTCCTAGGAGGATGGACTCTACCAAAAACACCCCTGCCTCCAGACGAGGCATCGCTGAACATAGCGGAATGATGAGGTCTTTTATCTGAACCCTGACCTTCCAATCCAAGAACCATCTCAACTCGCCGGGCCACATTAGCCGCATCCTTGAAAGGGATCTCGCCCCCCGCCTCCTTAGCCATCTGCAATCTGATAGGCTGAGCAAGACCCTCAATAAATATCCTAACCCGCTATCTCTCTCTCTATGTGGGGAGCAGAGGAATAGCATGATGGTCCTAATCCACGAATCGGGTCTCATACTGAGTAACAGTCGTGTTGCCCTGCTAAAGACACTCAAACTGACGACGCCCCTTCTCTCTCGTACTAATAGGCAGAAATTTCTCCAAGAAGAGATGTGAGAACTGATCCCAAGTGGGGGCGGGCAACCTAGCTGGTCTAGTCAATAAATAATCTCTCCACCATTTCTTGGCTGAACCGGTCATCTGAAAAGAAGCGAAGTCGACCCCATTGGTCTCCAAAATACCCATGTTCTGAAGAATCTCATGGCAGTTATCAAGGTACTCCTGAGGGTCCTCTGAGGTGGCACCGCTAAAATGAACTGGGAAAATCTTAATAAACCTGTCCAATCTCCACAAAGCATCAGAGGACATAGTTGTCTCATCAACGGGCGATACTGCAGCAACTGGATGAACTACCCCAACTGGATGAGCTGCTGGGGTCTGAAACTGGGGAGCCACATGCTCCGGAGTATGAGTGGCAGGAGTCTAGGCTCCTCCTCCAGCCTGAGATATGGCTAGTGCCACGAGGAATGTACCAGTCTGGGCTACACTCTCCATAAGGCCCTCTAGTCGGACCAAGGCATCCTGAAGCACCGGGGTAGCAATAAAACCCTCTAGGACCTGAGCTGGTTATGCCGGAACGGTCTGAGCTGGAACCTCCTCATCGACCTCAACCTGAGGCTCCACAACTGGGGCTGTTGCTCGGGCTCTGGGCTGAGCCTTTCCCCTGCCTCTGTCTCTGGAACAGACTCAACCTCTACCCCTCGTAGAAGCTGCTGCTGGAGTATCCGGATGTTGATAAGAGAAATAAGCAGTACGCGTTCTTGCCATCTGCGAGAGAATAAGAATAGAAGACTTCAATCAGTATTGGGATAACAAGAATCGCACGAAAGAGTTTAATAAAAGTAAACTTGTTCCTAACTTTATAGCCCCTGGGAGATAAGAACAGACGTCTCCGTACCGATCCCCCAGACTCTACTAAGTTTGTCCGTGAATTGTGAGACCTAAGCAACCTAGTGCTCTGATACCAACTTCTCACGACCCAAATTCCCAACTGTCGGGATCGTGATGACGCCTAACATCATACTCTCTAGGCAAGCCAATGTTAAAATTTAGCTAACTGTTTTCTTTTACAATTAATTGAATATAAGTAAATTGTTTAAAACCGGTGATCACAAATGCGGAATGAAATAAATATTACTTAACCATGAACTATTACTCAGAACTGGTGTCACAATCCACGAACATTCTATGAATATCTACAAGTATCAGTCAGAAAGAAAAGTACATTTGTCTCGAAAGAAAATAAAACAGAAATGTAGAACATATGAGGGGACACCAGGGCCTACGGACGCCTAAAGGACTACCTTGGGTATCCTGGACGAATGTTGACAACCAACCTCTCGATAAGCCACAATCAGCTCCAAAATCTGCATAGAAAGTGCAGAGTGCAGTATCTGTACAACCGACCCCATGTACCGGTAAGTGCCGAGCCTAACCTCGACGAGGTAGTGACGAGGCTACGGCGGGGAGTTTATAATATAACCTATATACAGTTTATAATAAAGCAAAAGGGAGTACGAAACGAAATGAAACAGTAACTTGCAGTTGATAAATAAGGAACCCAGCTATCTTGCCAGTACTCAGCTATAACCAATCCTTAAGAGAATTTCAATGCTACAAAATAAAATCACGATAGAAGTAGAATACTTAAACAACAAAATGATGCGGCATGCATCCCGATCCCACCATATAATCAGTAACAACATGAACATTCACCCTTATTACTCCTGTTGCGGGGTGCAACCTGATCCTACCTGTCCACCCTTATTACTCCTCAATATCACCCTTATTCCTCTTGTTGCAGCGTGAAATCTGATTCCACCTGTCCACCCTTATTACTCCTTGTTACGGCGCACAACCCGATCCCACCATATAATCACCAATCACATAATAAGAACAAGTATTTCACAATCTAGCTCAAAACCTTTCACAATATTTATGCCTCAAGCCAACGCAAACAGAAATCTAAACAATTATGAAACATCAATTAATGATACACAACGAGCCCAACCAGAAATGTACCATGAAACACCGACAAACCAGAAAACGGTTAGCTAAATTCTAACATTGGCTTGTCTAGCGATCATGAACTGGATAGTTCTTCTCATGCACCTTCAACTGTCTGGACGCGTAGGCAATCAACCTACCGTCCTGCATCAACTGTCTTGATATTGTCAGTGTTTCATGGTATATTTTTGGTTGGGCTTGCTGTGTAGCATTAACTGATGAAGTTTCATAATTTTTTAGATTTCCGTTTGCGTTAGCTTGAGGCATAAATGTTGTGAAAGGTTTTGAGATAGATTGTGAAATACTTGTTCTTATTGTGTGACTGGTGATTATATGGTAGGATCAGGTTGTGCGCCGCAACAAGGAGTAATAAGGGTAGACAGGTGGAATCAGATTGCACGCTGCAACAAGAGGAATAAGGGTGATACTGAGGAGTAATAAGGGTGGACAGGTGGGATCAGGTTGCACCCCGCAACAGGAGTAATAAGGGTGAATGTTCATGTTATTACTGATTATATGGTGGGATCGGGATGCATGCCGCATCATTTTTTTGTTTAAGTATTCTACTTCTACCGTGATTTTATTTTGTAGCATTGAAATTCTCTTAAGGATTGGTTATAGCTGAGTACTGGCAAGATAGCTGGGGTCCTTATTATCTACTGCAAGTTACTGTTTCATTTCATTTCGTACTCCCTTTTGCTTTATTATAACCTGTACACAGGTTATATTATAAACGCCCCGCCGTAGCCTCGTCACTACCTCGTCGAGGTTAGGCTCGAAACTTACCAGTACATGTGGTAGGTTGTACTGATACTGCACTCTGCATTTTCTGTGCAGATTTTGGAGCTGATTGTGGTTGATCGAGAGGTCGGTAGCAGGCATTCGTCCAGGATACCCAAGGTAGTCTTGCAGGCGTCCGCATGCCCCGATGTCCCCTCATATGTTCTACATTTTTGTTTTATTTTCTTTCGAGACAGATGTACTTTTTTTTCAGACCAATACTTGTAGATATTCATAGAATGTTCTGGATTGTGACACTAGTTTTGGGTGGTAGTAATAGTTCATGGTTAAGCAATATTTATTTGATTTCTCATTTAAGATCACCTGTTTTAAACTTTTTACTTATATTCAATTAATTGTAAAAGAAAACTGTTAGCTAAATTCTAACATTGGCTTGCCTAGCGATCATGAACTGGATAGTTCTTCTCATTCATCTTCATCTGTCTGGACGCGTAGGCAATCACCCTTACGTCCTTCATCAACACCGCTCCAAGGCCAATTCTCGAAGCATCACAATAGACGATATAGGACCCTGAACCCAAAGGCAATACCAACACTGGAGCTGAAGTCAGGGCTGTTTTGAGCTTCTCAAAGCTCTCCTCACACTCCTCAGTCTACCTGAACAGAGCACCCTTTTGAGTCAACCTGGTCATCAGGGCTGCACTGATGAAAATCCCTCCACAAAACGGCGATAGTACCCAGCCAAACCAAGGAAACTGCGGATCTCCATAGCTAATGACGGTCTAGGCCAACTCTACACCGCCTCCACCTTCTTCGGATCTAGTTTGATCCCATCCCAAGACACTATGTTGCCCAAGAATGCCACTGAATCAAGCCAGAACTCACATTTAGAGAATTTTGCATACAATCTCTTCTCCCTCAAAGTCTGAAGCACAGTCCTGAAGTGCTGCTCATGATCATCCCGCGATCAGGAATACACCAGAATGTCTCAATAAACACAATGACGAAGGAATCAAGATGAGGCCGGAACACACTGTGCATCAAATGCATAAAAGCTGCTGGGGCATTGGTCAGCCCAAATGACATAACAAGAAACTCATAGTGGCCATATCTAGTCCTGAAGGCAGTCTTCGGGAGATCCAGCTCCCGAATCTTCAACTGATGATAGCCAGAACGCAAGTCAATCTTAGAGAATACCCTGGAACCCTGTAGTTGGTCGAATAAATCATCAATGTGAGGCAAAGGATGCCTGTTCTTCACGGTGACCTTGTTCAACTACCGATGATCAATACACATACGCATAGAGCCATCATTTTTCTTCACAAATAACACTGGAGCACCCCAAGGTGATACACTGGGTCTGATTAAACCCTTATCAAGCAACTCCTGTAACTGCTCCTTCAACTCCTTTAGCTCAGGAAGAGCCATACGGTAAGGAGGGATAGAAATGTGCTGAGTGCCCAGCAACAAATCAATGCTGAAATCAATATCTCTGTCAGGCGGCATACCCAGAAGATTAGCTGGGAATGCATCAGGAAAGTCCCTCACTACTGGGACTGACTCAACCTGAGGGGTATCAACACCGACATCTATCACATAGGCCAAGTACGCATCACACCCCTTCTCAACCATCCGCTGAGCCTTAAGAAATGAAATGACCCTGCAGGGAGTATACTCTAAGGTACCTCTCCACTCTAATCTCGGCAAGCCTGTCATAGCCAGCGTCACAATTTTAGCGTGACAATCAAGAATAGCATAATGGGGCGACAACCAGTCCATGCCCAAGATAACCTCGAAATCTACCATGCTGAGTAATAATAAATCAGCCCTAGTCTCAAAACCACTAAAAGAAATCAAACACGACCGATATACGCGGTCCACAACTAGTGATCTCCCACAAGAGTAGATATATCAACATGAGAACTCAAAGAATCCCGAGATATCCCCAAATGTGGAGCAAAATAAGAGGACACATATGAATATGTAGAGCCTGGATCAAATGATACTGATGTATCCCTATGGCAGACATGGACAATACCTGTGATGATTGAGTCTGAAGCAACAGCCTCGGAACGGGCTGGAAGGGCATAGTACCTGGCCTGGACTCCCCCTCTAGGGTGACCTATACCTCCCCGACCCCACCTCGAGCTGGTTGAGGAGGTGGAGTGGCAGCTGGGGCTGGAAGAATAGAATGAGGACCCGTCGGAGCACGCGGAGGCTAATAAGACCGTGGAGGTGCACCCCTCCTAGCCGTGGGGCAATCTCTAATCACGTGACGAGTGTCACCACACTCAAAGCAACCCCTCGGAGGATGCTGCAGCCGAGACTGAATAGGAGATGGCCTGCTGGGCTGAACGGAAATAGCACCTCGAACTGGTGGCACACTGGATACTGGCAGTGCATAATAGAACTCCTGAGGTCTAGGAGGAGCTGGAAAAACGCTGGCTGCTAGAAGGGCTGAATTAACATGGAAACCCACAAAACCCCTACCGTGCGGTGCTGCTAGTGCACAAGCTCATGAAAAATTGCCAATCTCTCAAGACCTATTGGCCTCTCTCTCCTCTCAGTCCTGGGCGAACATGCCCTCTACTCTCCTGGAAATACTCACTGCTTGCTGGTAAGTGATATCCATCTCCAGCTCTCTGGCCATACTGGTCTGAATACTAGGATGGAGTCCCTCAATGAAACGGCGAACCCGCTCTCTGAGTGTGGCAACCAAGGCTGGTGCATGCCGAGCTAACTCGCTGAAACAAACTGCATACTCCGACACAGTCATAGTATCCTGGCGCAACTGCTCGAACTCTGCGCGCCAAGTATCCCTGAGGCTCTGAGTACTCTCGCAGAAACATCTTTGAAAACTGAGTCCAAATGAGTGAGGCTTCCTCGTCTAGACTACTCAGCTCATAGGCCCGCCACCACTGATATACCGCTCTCCTCAGCTGAAAATCAGTGAAAGAAACCCCACTGGTCTCCACAATGCCCAATGTGCGGAGAATATGATGACACTCCTAAAAAAATCTCAGAGCGTCATCTGAAGCTAGTCCGCAGAAGGTAGGTGGGTGCTACTTCTTGTACCTCTCAAGTTTGAGCTGCTCGGCCTCGGAAGCCGCTGCCCTAGCATCATGCTGAACTGGAGCCGCTGGGGGCATAGGAATATACTCTGGGGCCTGATCAACCTAGCCCCTCTGCTCAAGAGTGCGGGTTACGTGAGTCTGTGCCCCTCCTCGGCCTAATATATAGCGGGAGCTATCGGGAGTAGTCCAGCCTGAGCTAGAGTACTGAACATGCTCATGAACTGAGGTAAAGTCTCCTACAAGGCTGGAGCAGCAATAGGGACCTCTTGTGCCGGATCTCTAGCTAGGGCTGCCATAGGCTCCTCTATCGTTGCTCTTGCCGGTGCTCGGGCTGCACCGCTTGGTCGTCCTCTACCAAACCCCGGCCTCTGGTGGCTCTGGCAGGGGGCTCGGGTGCCTGATCGTCCGTTCTCCCAGTACGGGTCCTCACCATCTGTGGGAAAGAATAGAATAGAATTTTAGAATTTTTGATGTCAATAACTCGCATGACAAGGAAATCAAATAAATATGATTGTTCTTAAAAGTTACATAGCCTCCCGAAGATAGATACAGATGTCTCCGCACCGATTCGTGAGACTCTAATAAACCAGCTTGTGACTTGTGACTCCTATGAACCTAGACACTTTGATACCAACTTGTCACAACCCGATTTACCCTCTGAAAGGAATCGTGACGGAATCTAGTCTCTACGACTAGGTAAGCCTAATTGCGGAAACACATATTAAATAGAAGGAATAAAATAAAGACGAAATAAGTGAGTCTACAACAGAACATCGCCACTTGGCGCGTACGAAATACAACTTTCCCAAAACCCGGAATATCACTTTAGTCACAAGCTCTGTCTCAAAATAGCTCTATAAAACGTACGGGAATTTACATGAAAAATCTATCTAAATCTGGAGTGGAAGGTGAATCGAAGGACTTTGCGGACACGGTAAAATTACCTTTCGGTCTCCTAGAAGCTGCTGGTCGGACCCCTAGCCACGAAACTGAGCGCTGGTACCTGGATCTGCACACGAAAGACATGTGCAGGAAAGGGCATGAGTACACCACAAATTGGTACCCAGTAAGTGCCAAGTCTAACCCCAGTCGAGTAGTGACGAGGCCAGGTTAAGGCTCTACTGGATTTGTATAGTAAAAAAAATTTAAAATTTGAACAGAGAGATATAATAAGCTATGGCAAATCAGTAGGAACAATGAGCTAAGAGAAAATAATAACAGGGAGCCCTTGGCTCAGCACAACATATATCACAGTAACAAATATGCAATGCAGTACAGGGGAAAGCTCCCGGAATCTCGTCCGTAGTCCCAATTTAAATATGCAGTGCAGTACAGGGGGAAAGCTCCCGGAATCTCGTCCGTAGTCCCAATTTAAATATGCTATGTAGTACAGGGGGAAATCTCCCGGAATCTCGTCCATAGTCCTAATTTTAAATATGCAATGCAGTACAGGGGGAAAGCTCCCGGAATCTCGTCCGTAGTCCCAATTTAAATATGCAATGCAGTACAGGGGGAAAGCTCCCGGAATCTCGTCCGTAGTCCCAATTTAAATATGCAATGAAGTACAAATACTGGATACAGTTTCTATTTAAAACAGTTTAGGAAAAATCAAAGGAAAAATTATGGATAAAACTACCTAAACATGGCACACATAGTGATAACTAGGGGAAGTTCAAGTAAAACAGGTAGACATGCTAATTCCTAATCTAAACTACATAGCCAATACATGAGATAGTGAAATAAGAATGAAATGATTTATATCATGGAGGGAAAAATGGAGTTTTAGCAACAATGACCCGTGTACATACTTGTCACCTCACGTACACGGTGCCCAACAACATAAAACAATATTAAAATGGCCTAAGGGGAAGTCCCCAGCACAGAGTTAGGCAAGCCAATTACCTCGACTGCGCTACTCAACTCAAAACCACGCTCTTGCCACGAATATCCGACTCCGAATGACCCAAATCTATTCAATTCGATTGCATAATGTAAATATTACTTTAAGGAATAAAAATAGCTAATAAGTTCGAGGCTAATACGCGAATTTAGGAAAAACGCCAAAAAAGTCCCCCAGGCCCACGTCTCAGAATCGAGTGAAAGTTACAAATTTAGAACACACATTCACTCACGAACTCACTCGAACAGGAATCATTGAAAACCGACGTCAAAATCTTATTAAATTCTCGAATTTTCCAATTGGGGAAACTTCTTCCCATTTTCATGATTTTTCACCCAATTCATTGATTGGATGGAAGAATTTGCTATAGATAAATGATATACAAGTGAAATAAGGTAAGGAATTGTTACCTATGAATTTTAACCTCAAAACCCACTCCAAATCGAATCACCCGAGCTCGAAATCGTTTTAGGAAGATATGAATTTGAAGCCCTCGAATTTGATATAAACTGCGATTCGCACTTGCGCCCCTGGGACCACATCTGCGGTCCTGCACCTGTGGTCCCGCACCTGCGGAAAATCCATCGCAGGTGCAAAAACCCACTAAAAGGCCTGGGGCCGCACCTGCGGTCACTGGGTCGCATCTGCGGCTCAGCACCTGCGGAACCCCAACAGCACCTGCGAGAACTGGTCTTGACCAAGCCCGCACCTGCGAGCCCCTCTTCCGCACCTGCGTGTCTGCACCTGCGGAAAAATCCATCACAGGTGCGAGGCACCAGAACTAGCAATGGTTCAGCTGTTTCCAAGTTCCAAAAATCACCCGTTGAGCATCTAAAACATCCCCGAGGCGCCCGGGACCTCAACCACACTTACCAACCAGTCTCAATACCTTATCCAAAATAGTCGAGCCTCCAAAACACATCACATAACACCAAAATCACCAATTATACATGGATTCAAGCCTAAGAACTTATGAAATTTCCAAAATCTACAACCGATGCCGAAACACGTCAAAACTAGTCCGAATGACCTCAAATTTTACACACAGGTCAAAAAATGATACAACGGACCTACAGACACTCTCGGAATTCTGTTCCGATCCCGATATCAAAATTCCACCTATCGGCCAAAATCGCCAAATTCTAACTTTTGCCGATTCAAGCCTAAATCTACTACAGACCTCGAAACATTCCAGACACGCTCCTAACTCTGAAATCACCCAACGGAGCTAACTGAGTCAGCGGAATCCCATTCGAGCCCCGTCTTCACACAGTTCCAACTACGTTCCAATTTTCTAAAACTTAAACTCACATATATGTGTCCAAAAACTCTACGAATTTGACCACTCAACTTTCTGATAAGTCCCAAAAGCATAAATAGACATGGGGAAAGTAGTTATTAGGGGATCGGGGCACTAACTCTCAAAATGACCTACCGGTTCGTTACATTCTCCCCCTCTTAATAAAGTCGTTCATCCTCGAACGAGTATAGAGTCATACCTGAAACTGCGAAAAGATGCGGGTATTGACTGCGCATATCCTGCTCGGTCTCCCAAGTCGCCTCCTCGACCGGCTAACCCCTCCACTAAACCTTTACTGACACAATACCCTTTGACCTGAGCTTTCTGACCTGTCAATCCAATATAGCTACTGGCTCCTCAACATATGATAAATCCTTGTCCAACTGGACTGAACTGAAATCCAAAATGTGAGTCAGGTCACCGTGAAACATCCGGAGCATGGAGACGTGGAATACCGGATGCACTCCTGCTAGGTTGGGAGGCAGGGCTAGCTCATAAACAACCTCCCCAACACGACGCAACGTCTCAAAAGGGCCAATAAATCTCGGACTCAGCTTACCCTTTATCCCGAACCTCATGACACCCTTCATAGGAGATAACCGAAGTAAAACCCGATCACCACCCATAAATGCCAAATCACGAACCTTCCGGTCCACATAACTCTTCTACCTGGACTGAGCTGCGAAGTCTCTCCTGAATCACCTTCACCTTGTCCAGGGCTTCTTGGACCAAATCTGTACCCAACAATCGGGCCTCGCCTGACTCAAACCATCTCATTGGAGACCAGCACCGTCTACCATACAAAGCCTCATAGGGCGCCATCTAAATGCTGGACTGGTAGCTGTTATTATAAGCAAACTCTGCAAGTGGCAAGTATAGGTCCCATTACCCCTCCGAAATCCATCACATAGGAATGGAGCATATCTTCAAGAATTTGAATCGTGCGCTCGGGCTGCCCCGTTTGAGGGTGAAAGGTTGTACTCAACTCTACCCTGGTGCCTAGATCCTGCTGAACGACTCTCTAGAACCGTGAAGTGAACTGTGTTCCTCTGTCTAAAATGATAGATAATGGAATACCGTGGAGGCGAACAATCTCCCTGATATAAATCTCCGCCAATCTCTCGGAGGAGTATGTAGTCAACACCGGAATGAAATGGGATGACTTGGTCAGCCGATCCACAATCACCCAAATAGCATTGAACTTCTTCAAAGTCCAAGGAAGTCAAACCACGAAGTCCATGGTGATCCGATCCCACTTCCATTCTGGAAGCTCAATCTGCTGAAGTAACCCTCCCGGTCTCTGATGCTCATGCTTGACCTGCTGAAAGTTAAGACACTTGGCCACAAACTCCACTATATCCTTCTTCATCCTTCTCCACCAATAGTGCTGTCTCAAATCCTGGTACATCTTCGCGGTACCCCGATGAATGGAATAACGCGAGCTGTGGGCCTTCTCAAGAATCAACTCCCGAAGCCCATCCACATTGAGCACACAGATCCGACCCTGCATCCTCATCACACTGTCATCTCCTATAGTCACATCCCTGGCGTCACCTCGCCGAACCCTGTCCTGAAGAACCAGAAGGTGGGGATCATCATACTGGCGCTCTCAAATGCGGTCATAAAGAGATGACCGAGCCACCACACAAGCTAAAACCCGACAAGGCTCTGAAAGATTCAACCTCACAAACCGAATGGCTAAGGACTGAATATCTAAGGTTAAGGGCCTCTCAACTGCCGAAAGATACGCCAAACTCCCCAAACTCTCAACCCGGCGACTCAAGGCGTTGGCCACCACATTGGCCTTCCTCAGGTGGTATAATATAGTGATGTCATAGTCCTTTAGCAACTCCAACCATCTCCGCTGGCGCAAATTGAGGTTCTTCTGCTTGAATATGTGCTGCAAACTCTGGTGATCAGTGAAAATCTCACAGGGAACACCATATAAATAATGACGCCATATCTTCAAGGCGTGAACAATCGCTGCCAACTCGAGATCATGAACTGGATAGTTCTTCTCATGCACTTTCAACTGTCTGGACGCGTAGGCAATCACCCTACCGTCCTGCATCAACACTGCTCTGAGGCCAACTCTCGAAGCATCACAATAGACGGTATAGGACCCTGAACCCGAAGGCAATACCAACACTGGAGCAGAAGTCAGGGCTGTCTTGAGTTTCTGAAAGCTCTCCTCATACTCCTCATTCCACCTGAACGGAGCACCCTTTTGAGTCAACCGGGTCATCGGTGCTGCAATGGATGAAAAACCCTCCACAAAACGGCGATCGTACCAGCGAAAACCAAGGAAACTAAGGATCTCCATAGCTGATGACGGACTAGGCCAACTCTACACCGCCTACACCTTCTTCGAATCTACTTTGATCCGATCCCAAGACATTATGTGGCCCAAGAATGCCACTGAATCAAGCCAGAACTCACATTTAGAGAATTTTGCATACAATCTCTTCTCCCTCAAAGTCTGAAGCACAATCCTAAAGTTCTTCTCATTATCTTCCCGCGATCGAGAATACATCAGAATGTCATCAATAAACACAACGACGAAGGAATCAAGATGAGGCCGGAACACACTTTGCATCAAATGCATAAAAGCTGCTGGGGCATTGTCAGCCCAAATGACATAATAAGAACTCATAGTGGCCATATCTGGTCCTGAAGGCTGTCTTCGGGATATCCGGCTCCCGAATCTTCAACTGATGATATCTAGAATGCAAGTCAATCTTGGAGAATACCCTGGAACCCTGTAGCTGGTCGAATAAATCATCAATGCGAGGCAAAGGATACATGTTCTTCACGGTGGCCTTGTTCAAATGTCGATAATCAATACACATACGCATAGAGCCATCATTTTTCTTCACAAATAACACTGGAGCAGACCAAGGTGATATACTGGGTCTGATGAAACCCTTATCAAGAAACTCCTATAACTGCTCTGTCAACTCCTTCAACTAAGGAGGAGCCATACAGTAAGGAGGGATAGAAATGGGCTGAGTGCCCGGCAACAAATCAATGCCGAAATCAATATCTCTGTCGGGCGGCATACCTAGAGGATCAGCTGGGAATGCATCAGAGAAGTCCCTCACTACTGGGAGTGACTCAACTGGAGGGGTATCAACACTGACATCTCTCACATAGGCCAAGTACGCATCACACCCCTTCTCAACCATCCGCTGAGCCTTAAGAAATTAAATGACCCTGCGGGGAGTATACTCTAAGGTACCTCTCCACTCTAATCTAGGCAAGCCTAGCATAGCCAGCGTCACAGTTTTAGCTTGACAATCAAGAATAGCATAATGGGGCGACAACCAGTCCATGCCTAAGATAACCTCGAAATCTACCATGTTGAGTAATTATAAATCAGCCCTGGTCTCAAAACCACTAAGAGAAATCAAACACGACCGATATACGCGGTCCACAACTAGAGAGTCTCCCACAAGAGTAGATACATAAACAGGGGAACTTAAAGAATCCTGAGATATCCCCAAATGTGGAGCAAAATAAGAGGACACATATGAATACGTAGAGCCTGGATCAAATAATATTGATCCATCCATCCCTATGGCAGACAGGGACAATACCTGTGATGACTGAGTCTGAAGCAACAACCTCGGAAGGGCCTGGAAGGGCATAGTACCTGGCCTGGCCTCCCCCTGTAGGGCGACCTTTACCTCCCCGACCCCCACCTCGAGCTGGATGAGGAGGTGGAGTGGTAGCTGGGGCTGGAAGAATAGTCGGAGGACCCGAAGGAGCACGTGGAGGCTGATAAGACTGTGGAGGTGCACCCCTTCAAGCCCTGGGGCAATCTCTAATCACGTGATGAGTGTCACCACACTCAAAGAAACCCCTCGGAGGGCGCTGCGGCTGGGACTGAAAAGGAGCTGGCCTGCCGGGCTAGCCGGAAATAGCACCTCGAACTGGTGGCACACTTGATACTGACGGTGCATAATAGAACTCCTGAGGTCTAGGAGGAGCTGGAATATCGCTGGCTGCAGGAAGGGCTAAATTAACAGGGCGACCCACAAAGCCCCTACCGTAACATGCTGTTGGTGCACGAGCTCCTGAAAAATGGCCAGTCTCTCGAGACCTCTTGGCCTCTCTCTCCTCTCAGTCCCGGGCAAACATGCCCTCCACTCTCCTAGCAATACTCACTACCTGCTGGTAAGTGATATCCATCTCAAGCTCTCCGGCCATACTGGTCCGAATACTAGGATGGAGTCCCTCAATGAAACGGTGAACCCGCTCTCTGATTATGGAAACCAAGGCTGGTGCATACCGAGCTAACTCGCTGAAACAGACTTCATACTCCGACACAGTAATAGTACCCTGGCGCAACTGCTCGAACTCTGTGCGCCAAGTATCCCTGAGGCTCTAAGGGACACACTCTCGCAGAAACATCTCCGAAAACTAAGTCCAAGTGAGTGAAGCTACCTCGTTCGAACTACTCAGCTCATAGGCCCGCCACCACTGATATGCCGCTCCCCTCCACTGGAAAGTGGTGAAAGAAACCCCACTGGTCTCCATAATGCCCGTAGTGTGGAGAATACGATGACACTCCTAAAGAAATCCCATAGCATCATATGAATCTAGTTCGCTGAAGGTAGGTGGGTTGTACTTCTTGTACCTCTCAAGTCTGAGTTGCTCGGCCTCGGAAGCCGCTGCCCTAGCATCATGATGACTTGGAGCCGCTGGGGGCATAGGAATATACTCCGGAGCCTGATCAACCTAGCTCCTCTGCTCAAGAGTGCGGGCTACGTGAGTCTGTGCCCCTCCTCAGCCTGAGATATAGCGGGAGCTATCGGGAGTAGTCCAGCCTGAGCTAGAGTACTGAACATGCTCATGAATTGAGCTAAAGTCTCCTGCAAGGCTGGAGCAGCAATAGGGACCTCTTGTGCCGAATCTCCAGCTGGGGCTACCATAGGCTCCTCTATCGTTGCTCTCGCCGGTTCTCGGGCTGCACCGCATGGTCGTCCTCTACCCAAACCCCGACCTCTGGCGGCTCTGGCAGGGGGCTCGGGTGCCTGATCGTCCGTCCTCCCAGTACGGTTCCTCACCATCTGTGGGAAAGAATAGAATAGAATTTTAGAATTTTTGATGTCAATAACTCGCACGACAAGGAAATTAAGGAAATATGATTGTTCTTAACAGTTACATAGACTCCCGAAGATAGATACAGACGTCAACGCACCGATCCGCGAGACTCTAATAAACCGGCTTGTGACTTGTGACTCCTATGAACCTAGACGCTCTGATACTAACTTGTCACGACTCGATTTACCCTCTGAAAAGCATCATGACGGCACGTGTCTCTACGACTAGGTAAGCCTAATTGCGGAAACACATGTTAAATAGAAGGAATAAAATAAAGACGAAATGTGTGAGTCTACAACGAAACATCGCCACTTGGCGCGTACGAAATAAAACTTTCCCAAAACCCGGAATATCACTTTAGTTTCAAGCTCTGTCTCAAAATAGCTCTATACAATGTAAGGGAATTTACATGAAAAATCTCTCTAAATCTGGAGTGGAAGGTGAATCGAAGGACTTTGCGGACACGGTAAAATTACCTTTCGGTCTCCTAGAAGCTGCTGCTCGGACCCCTAGCCACGAAACTGAGCGCTGGTACCTGTACCTGCACATGAAAAACATGTGCAGGAAAGGACATGAGTACACCACAAATTGGTACCCAGTAAGTGCCAAGCCTAACCCCAGTCGAGTAGTGACGAGGTCAGGTTAAGGCTCTACTGGATTTGTATAGTAAAAAAAATTTAAAATTTGAACAGAGAGATATAATAAGCTAAGGAAAATCAGTAGGAACAATGAGCTAAGAGAAAATAATAACAGGGAGCCCTCTGCTCAGCACAACATACATCACAGTAACAAATATGCTATGCAGTACAGGGGGAAAGCTCCCGAAATCTCGTCCGTAGTCCCAATTTAAGTATGCAATGCAGTATAGGGGAAAGCTCCCGGAGTCTCGTCTGTAGTTCCAATTTAAATATGCTATGCAGTACAGGGGAAATCTCCCGGAATCTCATCTGTAGTCCCAATTTTAAATATGCAATGCAGTACAGGGGAAAAGCTCCCGGAATCTCATACGTAGTCCCAATTTAAATATGCAATGCAGTACAAATACCGGATACAATTTCTATTTAAAACAGTTTAGGAAAAATCACACGCAAAATATGGACAAAACTACCTAAACATGGCACACATAGTGATAACTAGGGGAAGTTCAAGTGAAACAGGTAGACATGCAACTTCCTAATCTAAACTACATAGCCAATACATGAGACAGTGAAATAAGAATTAAATGATTTAACTCATGGAGGGAAAAATGGAGTTTTAGCAACAATGACCCGTGTACGTACTCATCATCTCACGTACACGGTGCCCAACAACATAAAACAATATTAAAATAGCCTAAGGAGAAGTCCCTAACACACAGTTAGGCAAGCCACTTACCTCGACTGCGCTACTCAACTCAAAACCACGCTCTTGCTACGAGTATCCGACTCCGAATGGCCAAAATCTATTCAATTCGATTGAATAATGTAAATATCACTTTAAGGAATAAAAATAGCTAATAAGTTCGAGGCTAATACGCGAATCTTGGAAAAACGCCCAAAAAGTCCCCCGGGCCCATGTCTCCGAATCGAGTGAAAGTTACAAATTTAGAACACACATTCACTCACGAACTCACTCGAACAAGAATCATTGAAAATCGACGTCAAAATCTTATTAAATTCTCGAATTTTCCAATTGGGGAAACTTCTTCCCATTTTCATGATAATTCATTGATTGCATGAAAGAATTTGCTATAAATAAATGATATACAAGTGAAATAAGGTTTGGAATTGTTACCTATGAATCTTTACCTCAATACCCACTCCAAATCGCATCACCCGAGCTTCAAATCGTTTTTAGAAGATATGAATTTCAAGCCCTCGAATTTGATATAAACTGCCCAGCGATTCCGCACCTGCGCCCCTGGGACCGTACCTGCGGTCCCGCACCTGCGGAAAATCCATCGCAGGTGCGAAAACCCACTAAAAGGCATGGGGCCGCACTTGCGGTCACTGGGCCGCATCTGCGGCTCCGCACCTATGGAACCCCAACCGCACCTGCGAGAACTGGTTGACTTGACCAAGCCCGCACCTACGAGCCCCTCTTCCGCACCTGCGTGTCCGCACATGCGGAAAAATCCATCGCAGGTGTGAGACACCAGAACCAGCAATGGTTCCGCTGTTTCCAAGTTCCAAAAATCACCCGTTGAGCATCCGAAGCATCCCCGAGGCCCCCGGGACCTCAACCTCACTTACCAACCAGTCCTAATACCTTATCGAAGCTTAGTCGAACCTCCAAAACACATCACATAACACCAAAATCACCAATTATACATGGATTCAAGCCTAAGAACTTTTGAAATTTCCAAAATCTACATCTGATGCCGAAACATGTAAAAACTAGTCCGAATGACCTCAAATTTTACACACAGGTCACAAATGATACAACGGACCTACGGCCACTCTCAGAATTCCGTTCCGAGCCTGATATCAAAATTTCACCTATCGGCCGAAATCGCTGAAATTCTAACTTCCGCTGATTCAAGCATAAATCTACTAAAGACCTCGAAAACACATTCTAGACACGCTCCTAACTTTGAAACAACCCAACGGAGCTAACAGAGTCGAGTGAATTCTATTCCGGCCCCGTCTTCACACAGTTCCAACTACAGTCCGATTTTCTAAAACTTAAACTCACATATAAGGACTATGTGTCCAAAAACTCTCTGAATTTCACCAACTCAACGTTCCGACAAGTCTCAAAAGCAGAAATAGACACGGGAAAAGCAATTATTAGGGGATCGGGGTGCTAACTCTCAAAACGACCTACCGGGTCGTTACAAGGACAATTGACAAGTTAATAAAAAGCCACATTAGTAAAAATAAATAGTACTAAGTACTTGCTAATTTATTAAAGAATTAAATAAGAATCAAATAATTTATTTGATTACCATATGTGTATCCTTTAAATTTATATAGATTTTGTTATATTTATGCACGCTGGATTACAAAATAAAATAGCAACTAAATTTTATTAAAACAGTATTAAATCATATTATAATTTCATAAGACTAATACATTATCAAAAAATTTGTGCACCATGCGAGTTCTAACACTAGAATATATGTATTGGAAATATTAATACTGCTTTACTAATTTGTTTAGCATGTGATCACACGATGGAAAATTTGATTCCACGTGATTTAGGAAATTAAGAATTGGCATTTTAATACGACAGCGTATTTTGTGGGTTACGATTGGTAGTTAAACTACTTTTTATAGTCGCTCTAACCAATAGTACTGTAGCTATATTATTATTGGATGACAAGTTATACATTTGGCTGTCAGCTATATAAATATATTTGCTAATTAATATATAAAAAAAAAATTACACTAATTAGGTATATTATATATAATTAGTGTAATTTTTTTTGATGTATTAATTAGCAAATATATTTATATAGCTGACAGCCAAATGTATAACTTGTCATGCAATAATAATCATTTGGACTTTTTCCTCTATCCTGATATGCACTAAATTGGTTGTAATAGCGGTAATGATATCTTTGCGTGTGAGTTTTGGAGAGAAAAAATCTTGTTTATTTGGATTTTCAATTTTTATGTGTTTAGCTAGTTTTGATAAATTTATAATTAATAGCTAGAGGTTGGTAATTAGGACTTATTTGTGACATTTCTATAAGATTCCCTATGATTTAAACATCTTTTCTTTATGAGTTGATTTTCTTTAATTTTTTTTGTGAATACAAGAAGTTAATTCAATTGATAAGGATAATTAAGTTACTTTCTATTTGTGCCTAAGAAAAAAACTAGTCTAATAGGTTACGATTTAAAAAAAATTTCCAATACGTGATACTTGTAGAACTAGATCTATGATGGAATCTCCAAATCCTTCTCCACTATCATGACAACCTCATCGTCTTCCCTAGTCATGGAGCCTCTAGATCTTAACTCAATGCAAATAGATGTCCATAACTCAAGTTCCGATAAATCTTCCTATATGCAGACACTTCTCTCAACCACTCAATTCACTCACTTACCAAGTACCTGCCACACTAATCACAATAATCTAGATCTCACAGATAAAAAAAATACCTTGGTCGATTCAGAGGATTTTATTCTTTTATCCTCCTCTGATAAATCTCGACTCTACCTTCCTAGGTAATTCTCTGTTATTGTTAAAGTCTTTGGTAAAAAGGTAGGTCACCAGGCCCTAAAACAAAAATTAACTGCTTTATGGAAGCCATCTGAAGCATTGATCTAGGTTCAAACTTTTATTTAATAAAATTCCTTAAAGAAGAAAACCTGAATCGTGCTTTACACGATGGGACTTGGTTTGTGTTTAATCATTTTCTATCTGTGAGGAGATGGGAACCTAAATTTATAGCATCCTCAGCACAACTAACCTATTCAGCTATTTGGTTATGTCTCCCGGAACTCCCTACTGAATTCTACGACATGAATATACTCCAAAGAGTCGGGCTAAAAGTTGGGAAACTACTTAAAGTAGATACATGCACATCGTCAACGACAAGAGGCCGTTACGATCGAATCTGCATTGAAATCCCCATTGAAAAACCACTAAAAATGCATGTTTATATTGGTTCACACCGGCAATCTATTTGGGATGAAGGCCTCAATCTCCTTTGCACCAAATGTGGATGTCTAGGACATGAAAAATCTCAATGCTCCTCACTTCCCTCATCA
Organism: Nicotiana knightiana; assembly: GCA_005239525.1. Lineage (NCBI taxonomy): Eukaryota > Viridiplantae > Streptophyta > Magnoliopsida > Solanales > Solanaceae > Nicotiana > Nicotiana knightiana. The sequence continues at coordinate 24,159 of ML439029.1, forward strand.
ACCAACTCGCCCATACCTTCTTCCTCCACTGTTACCCAGCCACTAAATCACCCCACCAAATTTGATGTCAATCCCTACGGCTACTGAGCAAAATAATTTTTCGGATATCGACAACAGGAAAAAAGTCACATTCCCATGTCGCCGTCAACCAATGGCTACTAACCGACGTTCAGTGGTCCAGACTGCCCATGCAACAACAACATCCAATGTAGTTGACACACCTGGCATGAAATCACTACCGATACACTCCACGTCACTTAGGCGAGGTAAGGAGGCAACACTAACTAGGACCCCAGGTACGTTTTCCTCACTTTCTCTGCCTAACCCTAATACTAGTTCCATTATTAACTATAAACAATCTTCTAAGCCTCTTAACTCTTTTAAGACTCTTTCACTAATCGATGAGGAGGTGAGACCTTCATTCAGTAACCCTAAGGGACCCCTAAAATCTTTGTCCAATTACCTTCCAATACACACAATCATCATGCACCCACCGTCCAAAATAAACTTACAATTCCCACCCCTGTCTATATGCATGAATGCCACAACACCTCATCTAGTTCCATCCTGAAAAACCACGTGCACTTACCCCACACACCCGTCCCTGAGCAGGCCCAACACCTTCCAAATCCACTAGAAACTAGCTTCTCACAAGATACCATTAATATTTAGCAACTTGGTCCACAAAAGCCCATGACTGGAAATAGCCCAAGCTCACAACATAGTGCAGGAAAAAATAAATTTTCAATCCACTTTCTTCGACCCATCTCCCAAAGAAAGCAATCATAGTGTTCCTATTTTTCCTTCTACACCATCTAGCCCACAAGTAGACTCACTGCCCCATTCTCCAAATCCCCTCTTAGAAAACCAATCACACTTCCTAAGTAAAGTATCACACGCTAAATGGCCTACTACTACCCACCTAGCTGCTACAAATGCCACTACACCCAAATTATCCATACCCAGGAATACATATCCATCACACACCATAACTTACATTCCATCACCTTCCATACTTACAAACCACCATGCATCCTAACTCGAAGAATCCCTTCCATCTGCCACCACTCCGCCGCATCTTCACATCTCAATCACCTCATCCGCTCCCTCAACCTCCTCAGTCATGGATAGAGATGGGTCTCTTGGGTCATGCACTAACGTTCTCGATAGTTCTCAACGATCAGGAAGTCCTCATAATGATTCAAAATCCCCTAAATATAGCCCAGATAGTGACGGGGGAATGAGAATGGGTAGAGAATCTTATACCTAGTATCAAAAATTCATGAGTCAACTAGTAGAAATGCACCCTCAGTTTCCATCAATTCTACTGATCCCACAACACCAACCTCAAATACCATATCAGAATTGGCAAAATCCTCCCCTGCTAGTTCCTCAAACTCCTCTCCTCCCAGGGGAATTTCCATTCTATTCGCTTCCCTCTTCTCGACCTTATCAAATTCCATGGATTCATCAACACACCACCTTCTATTCCCCATGCAACTCCACATAAAAGTCAATCCGCCTTCACCCACAAGTCCTCTCGACCTCCAGCTGACAACTCCATCGCAGGAAACCCAACTAGGGATGACCCAGCAAGAAATATCAGTCTTAGCAGAAGAACTCAGGGAGTCCTGCACCGAGTTAGTCGACCTCACAGGCATGCAAGTCTTGATCCCAAAGGAGCAATTTCAAAAAAATATTTATCTCAACTGCCCGTCAAATCTCAAAAAATGTCTCATCAAGCTTCGCCCCACTATCAATCCGGATATAGGAAAATTTGCACTAGTGCTAGTTCTGACTCTGAGTCAGGGGAACCCATCAGTTCTTGATTTTCATTCTACTCCATCAACTAGCTGTCTTATGAATTTCGTTATTTGGAATTGTCGTGGAGCACGCTCACAGGAGTTTAAACGTAGTCTTCGCTCATTACTTGATTATCATCACCCTTCACTTGTGGTCCTCTCGGAAACTCATCTAAGTGATCACTCTCACCTTCGTGATGACTTCAACTTCACTGGTATGGCCTCAATAGCTGCTTAGAGCAATGAGGGAGGCATTGCTATCCTTTGGGAAGAAAATCTCCTTAAAATAGCAGAAATAATAGTTACCAATCAAGAAGTTCACTGCATGGTGGAGGTAAAATCATTATCCCTTCAGTTTTTATTTTCTGCCATTTACGCAAGTTCTTATTTACAAAACTGTCAATCCTTATGGCATAACTTACGTTGCCTTTTTGATAATTATAATGGACCATGATTGGTGGGCGGAGACTTCAATGAAGTCACTAGAGCCTCCGAGAAATTTGGAGGTCGTGCTATAAATAATTCACGAATAGATAGCTTCCTTAATTGTCTTAATTATTGTCACGTAGTTGATTTAGGTTATAAGGTAAGTAGGTTTACTTGGACAAACAATAGGCGCAACTTCTTCTCTATTTTATAAAGACTAGATAGGATAGTTGCAAACTATGATTGGATTAACTTATTCCCAGAAGCAAATGTTAGACATCTCCCTAGGACGCATTCTGATCATTGCCCCTTACTACTTAGCTTCCTCCCACAAACTACTGTAAATTTCAAGCCTTTTCGTTTTGAAAGCATCTGGAACTCCCACCCATCTCTCCGACCTCTCATTTCTAATATTTGGATCAATAATCACCATAACTTGCTTTCCACCATCCAACAATTCAAAATAGATGTACAAGAATGGAATATTTACACATTTGTTAACATGTTCAAAAAAAGAGATACCTCTTGATAGGATAGGGGGTCTCATTACCCCACGAGCCTTTTTCTACAACAACTTGATCGAGATCTCATTAAAGAGTTTAATAACTTATTAAAACTTGAGAAATTTTGAAAATTAAAATCCCGCATCAATTGGCTTGCTGATGGGGATGTGAACACTCGCTTTTTTCACCTCTCAACTCTTCAAATAAGGCGGCATAATAAAATAACTGCCTTAAAAGATAAAACAGGTAACTGGACTTTTGATACTAACTCCATTAACTCTTTTATTTTGGAGTAGTTTACTACTCTCTTTACCACAAACCAGTTATCATCTCCTGCTACATCTCCGTTAAATAGTTTCGATGTATTATCCACTAATGATAGAATCACTCTTACAGGGCCTCTTGACAATGTGGAAATTGTCGGAGCTATAAATTCATTCAAACCTTTTAAATCTCCTGGCCCTGACGGGCTTCACCCACACTTCTACCAATTTTATTGGCACGAAGTTAAAGAATCTGTCTTGCAATTTTGTTACGACATTTTTCAACAAAAGCGTATTCCTCCATAAATCAACTTAACCTATATATGTGTTATACCAAAGAACCAAACTGCCTCTTCTCTCACACACTATCGTCATATTAGCCTTTGTAATACTATTTATAAAGTTATAACTAAAATTCTCGTTAATCGCATCAAGCCATTTCTCTCCAAAATAATTGGCCCTACTCAATCTAGTTTTCAACAATCCTGTCGGGCAGCGGATAATGCGATTATTGTCTAGGAAATCCTCACACATTTCGATAAAATCAAAGAAAAGCGAGGCCAGGCTCTCATCAAACTTGACCTCGAAAAAGGCGTTTGATCGCATGGAATGGTCCTTTGTCCACCATGTTCATGCATTTTCACTTCCCTTCACATTTTGTCAATCTCATAATGTTTTGTGTCACCACTTCCACCGTGTCAATACTCATTAACGACTCTCCCACTAGTTTCTTCTCCCCATCCCGAGGACTCTGTCAAGGTGACCCCCTATCCCCATACTTGTTCCTTATATGCATGAAAATGTTATTAGAAGTATCAATGTAGCGGTGGATTACACATCGTGGGATCCAATTAGAATCTCCAAGAAAGGTCCAACAATTTCTCACCTTTTCTTTGCCGATGACATTATTCTGACCACTAATATTACTACGACTTCATATCACTCAATTATTTAACACATCAATCACTTTACTTTCAATCAGGAAAAAATATTAACTTCAATAAATCAAAAATCTTCTTCTCACAAAACTGCTCGAATTCGGATAAAAACTTTGTCCTCACTTCTTTTAATATGTTGGAAGGTTCGACATTTGAAAAATATCTAGGATTCCCCATTTCTATCAATCGTTTCACCAATAGGGATTACCAATTATTATTTAACAACTTTAAAGCACGATTAGCGGGCTGGAAAACAATATTTCTATCTAAAGCAGGTAGAGGCACTCTTATTAAATCCACACTCAATGCAATTCCAACCCATGTCATGCAGTTAGTCAAAATCCCTTCATCGATTCTCAATAAGTTAGACAATATCAAAGAAATTTTTTGTGGGGCTCCACAACTACTAGTAGGAAACTCTATCTTATTAATTGGAAACAAATTACTGCTCCCAAAATTGAAGGAGGTCTATGAATACAACGTCTAAAGGAAAATAATCAAGCCTCCTAGCTAACACTGCTTGGCGTCTATTTCAATCACCATATTCCTTTTGGGCCTCAATCCTTATTTCCAAATATGCCCACCCATCTCAACCAAGGGTCACATCTTCGACCACTTGGACTAACATCCAACGGGCTGGAACTATTGTCAAAGAGGACTTCTTTGGAAGCCGACTACGGGAAGGCATATCAATTTTTGGAATGACTCTTGGTTTGAACCAAATATATCTCTTAGGCAACTGATTCACGGCCCACTAACTGCTCCTGAAATGACTGCATCCTTAGAATCCTTCCATCCTAGCCATGCTTAAGATATCTCTTCCCCTTCCTTTGATTTGTCAGCGTCTATTAGAAATCAATTTTTAGGTGTCTATTTTTTTTACTACCTAAATGTTCATGATCGCATTATATGGATCCTCACAAACAATGGCCGATTTTTGGTGAAATCTCTTTATGAAGCACTCTACCAACCCCATAATACCACCTCTTTTCAATGGGTTTGGAAGTTGAAACTACCACAAAAAATTACCCATTTTATTTGGTTACTTGCACATAACCGGCTCCCTACAGCCTTCTATCTATATCATCTTAGCATAGTTCAATCCGCACTTTACTCCATCTGCTATAGTGGCGAGGAAACTATTCCACACATCTTTTTCAATTGCCAAGCAACACATGTTCTCTGGTCTCATATTAATATTAAAGCTCCCTCTATTCCTCAAACACAAAACCACTCTAAATTTAATCCATGACTGCGACACTTCATCATGGAAACACGTGACATACCCTCACAAGAGTTGCCATCGTCAATGCTGATTCCCTACTGCCTTTGGCATCTCTAGAAAACAAGAAACAAAAATATCTTTGAAAACTCTAATGACTATGTCAACTTAAACTTGGTCTTGCATACAACACAAGAATTTTTTTACCTTGGCCAAAAGAGTGGATTCAAACAAAAAGAAATTTGTTATATGTTAAATGTCAACCACCAAATGTAGGATTTTTTAAGTTAAATACGGATGGTGCGACATGCGCTTCAATCCACATCTCCAGTTTGGTAGTGTCATTCGTGACTCCCTAGGAAATTGGAAAGTAGGCTTCACAAGTTGCACATTCAAGGCAAATAGCATGCAAATGGAGCTGAATGCCCTCAGGCTAGGACTCAAGATGGCCCTAAGCCACTGCCTAATCCCATTGGAAGTTGAAACTGATTCCACTGAGGTAATAACTTTACTACAAACTGACAGTCTTGCTTACTTAGATTTGTTGAATGATTGCAGGTTCGTCCTCCAACAACTGGGTAATCCACTGATCAAGCATACATATAGGGAGCAAAACATGGTTGCAGATGGCTTAGCAAATCACATTTTGGATACATCAACAGATATCACCACCAACAAATACTATGAGGCACCCTCTTTTGTCATGGATAAACTACATGCGATATTCATGGTCCACACCTTCTTCGACGTGTATCTCCAATCTCAATCGGAGACCCTACTGGAACTCATACTAATTTTCTCTCATCATCGCCAACTGCTACAACAACCTCCAACAATGTAGCCCCCTTTTTTTCATTTACTCCAACTTTAGACCCATCTAGGCATGCAGAAAAATTCATATATGATGTTACTGTACAACCACCATGATACTAGCTCCCTTATGTAATATGTTTTGTTTTTAATAGAATATAATCTTTTATTACCAAAAAAAAAATTATGATTTTCAATAGTGGTACAACAATGAAAATGTCAAGCGATTAATAGGGAAGATGAAAAAAGTTAACTTTCTTTTTTAGAACTAGGAAAATGGGAAATGAAAAAATCTCTTTTTTCCTCCAAAACTAATAAAATTCCATTAAATTAAAATAAATAAAACAAGTGTACTTTATGAAATGTCACTTAAAATTATCTATTGGTTTGAAAATATCTTCTGTATTTTTCTAGAAAATGCTATTAGTTTTGCGTATTTTTTCTCCTAATTTTTAGTTAATCATGGAATCTATCACGTAGTCCTTTGCAAATTCTTTGGTAGCTATTTTTGGGTATTATCACTTTTATGCCACGTCGTAAATTATTTACATTTGGTGCCGAAAAAGTGCATACTATATATATATATATATATATATATATATATATATATATATATATATATATATATATATATATATATATATTCGGCTTTTATTTTGAGACGACTACATGGTGTCATTTTCCCGCCATTTTTGGCAGCGACTTACATATTCTCTGAAAATAATAAAACCAATAACTGATGAAATTAACAATATTTCCAAACATTAGATCAATCATAACTTTAGAATTTATAAATCAAGCAACAAAATAAAATAGTTGTTCGACCAAAAAAATGACAATCCTTGGTTAAACTAATTAATAGGTTATTAAGAAGAGTCAATCCTAGTTAGAGCTAATAACCCAAGATCATAGATGGATAAGATGAACAGTGGTATAGTCGAATAAAGGTGTTATCAATAAACGTGACTGGAAGCAATAGGATGTAAGAAGATCAAGTATTAAATAACATTAAATGACAATAAATATAAATAAGGAGGAAGATTCACCAAATATTGAAGAAGGTGAATGATTCATTTCTCTGACAATGATGAATGACAAGAGTATGAGAGAATATTGTGCACTTTCTTGGATCTGATGAAAATGACAATAGATAATCCACAAAAAAGTTGAATCTCTTCAAAAAGTAGTTCTTCGTATTTTTCGTGAGAGCTTATCCTTTTACAAGTGTTCTTATCATATAGAATATTACATGCCCCTTTTCCTCATCTTTCCTCCTATTTATATGGGACATCCCCAAAGAACCCTAGGGTACAGTCAAAAGAGAATATTCAACAGAATATTCCTCCCAAAGGTACCAGTACAAAACTAGTTGTTACTCCTAATTTTGCTACTCGGCCTCGACAATGGCCGCATCGCTTCCGTTGTCTCTGGCATTTCGATTCCCGTGCATCTGACAGTTGGCATTCTAGATTCAAGTATCTGCTCTCTATAAAAAAGGGAGGAAAGATCTGAGTTACCCTTCCCATTTTCTGATTCTGAGATTTTACTCTTCTCCTTCTTCTCCTACTTCTGGTGTTCTTGCCCTAATTGCCTTCATCCTTTGCACTCTCCAGTTCCGGTGAACTTTGCAGTTTCCGCTCCCCTTCGAGACTGTATTCTCAACACTTACGATTAATCAAAGATGGCCACTACTTCCCATGCTAATGGTGTTTCTTCTGAACCAATGCCATTACAATGAGGATGCCTTCTCATGAAGAGGATCTTGTTACCATTGCTGAAGACGGAAACTTTCCGACCGTGGAGGAGATCATTCCTCGTAATGATAAAGCTTGGTCGGATTTCTCAAAATCGGGTACAGAGGAACCTGACCCCATGCTTTCCGAACTGGACGCGGCCTCCTTGGCTGAACTTAGGGATAAATACAATATTCCAGCCCACATCGACCTGGTCCCGGCTGGTAGTGACGTAGTTCAAATCCATCATCCTGGGTATTGCGCCTTTTACGCGTACCTGTTCTGGGTGGGCTACTTTTTTCCTCTTCTCCCGCTGAATAGAGGAATTCTGCCGATATTACAAGATCTGCTTGTCCCATCTCTCCCCATACATCTATAAACTCTTTCTGATGCTGACGAAGTATGCGGAGTTGGCCAACTGTGGAGTTTCTATTCGCCATTTGTTACACCTCTTCGCGTCGAGCTTCCTTAGAGGTACGATGTTGCTTCTTCGCTGTCATGGAAGCAAAGGTTTGGTCGTGAAGATGGACGACAAGGCCAATTACCATTTTTGGTTCTGTTTCTTCTATATCAAGACCGAGCATGTAGTGGCAAACCCCAGCGGATTTCTTGAGACGTGGAACTTTTCCCGTAAGTACCCTTTATTAGATGATTGCCTGTTCTATTTTATTTATCGATGACGTAATCACTCCATTTCTTCTCTTTTGCAGCTGAGAAAGAGCATCCTACAATTGGTCGCAGATATTTGGGACTGGGTGAGCCAAATTTTACCTCATACGGTGGGGATTCGTGAATGGTCGTCATTTCATAAGATTTTCGACTGTAAACCTTCTGCGACTGGTAAGTCATTTGTTTAGATCTTCTGTCGTTTCCGCATTTCATGTTGTTTCTTTTTCTCCCTTAGTTGAGTTTTTCTTTGTTGTCAGGTCGAAAGGTATCAAAGAAAACGAAGGCTCCTACCCCCGTCTTCCATCAGTTGGGTGCCTCCGCAGGGTCGTTGCTTGTTGTGCGTATGCGAGCTTGCTCAGACTGTGGGTTCCTTCCCAGACCCCAGCTCCGTGCAGACCTAGCCGCTGAACAATGGCTCCATTGGAGGGGATTTTGACTTCCCCTGTTCTTCACTTGGTGGACGAGTCGTCACCGATCAAGGAGGAAGTATCTCCATTAAAAAGCAGAGGATAGAGCTTGACAGTGAGACGGTGAGGATGGAAGAGTTAATAGGGGGTGATCCCGACCAGGCCGCGGCTGCATCCGAGGGCGGTGTGTCCTTAAACACTGAGATTTTCTCCCTTCAAAAAATATGGAAATAGCTGCCTTGCTAGACGCTGTTATAAAAAGAGGGGAATGAGCTAAGGTTGTTGAGTCATTCCGGCGAGTGACCCATCGCCGTCGGGGGACACCGGCATCCCTTCCTCTGCCGAGGTGAGGGAAAAAAATGTAGCCGTAGATGGTTATGAGTCTGATTCTGACATCGACCTTGAGGAGGTTCATATGTATAACTAAGGGTTCACTCGGGTAGAGGTAAGGACGGAGAGGACTACTCATAGCATAGTCATCCCCCTCGACCTAGACTTGTTGAATCAAGAGCGTAGTCCCTGACTTGAGTCCGCTCTGTTCTTGGGCAGAGGATAAGACATTACAAACATTAGATGACGACGCCCTATCATTGGGTATATCAGGAATGGCTTTGCGGGTAAGTATTCCAATTTCTTCTCTTTACGTATTCTCTTTTTCTCTTTTATTTTCACTAACTTCTTTCTCCTGTTTTATCTTAGCTAGACCCTTTTTTTGGAGATCGAGTGCGCCTGTCGGGAAGAGACGAAGAGGTTTATCTTCAAGAGCATGGAGTCGAAGTACCGTGAGTATCGCTCCAAACATCACGAGTTATGCCTTCGACCTGGCGTGGATGGAAACTTCCAGTCTCTCTTAGGGAAGAGCTGAAACAGAAAGACGAAGAGCTCGTGAGGGTCATCCGCAAATGTATCAAGCTTGAGGGGTCACTCAGTGCCAAGGAGGACGAGCTTAAGGTGAGCAGGGGGTTCGCGGAAGAATGTGCAAATCTTCAGACTCAGGTGGCATCTCTGCGGGTTGAAATTGAGCAAAGTTCGACCCAGTTCAATGACTTGAGTGACGACCTGGTTGAAAAGACGGCAGAATTGGCCAAGGTCGAGGAAGCCCAGAAGGCCGCTTTGTAAAGAGTGGCGGTGACGGAGCAGGTCATTCGTGTCCTTTGATCTGTACAGTCGAGTAAGGCTGAGGCAGCTGTGCTTAGGGAGGCCAGGCTCGATGAGCGGATTGGCAGACTTGAAGGAGAGATTTCCAATTTGAGCGATCAGGTCGCTGCTGTTGAGGCGAAAAAGGCACAATTGTTGGCTCGACCATCTTTCTCTCACACTTCCACCTTTCCCGACGTGCCGCGGAACTCGTACGGGAAATGGATCCATGCCAAGGCCTAGTTGGACATATTTAGGGACTTGATGGCGGCAAAGAGAGTTACTGAAGTTGAGTTTGAGGGTGCTCTTGCTAAGGCGCGTGAAGCTCGAGTTTCCTGTGGTTACAATCCTGCTACGCCGAGGGCAGATAGTGGAGAGCATGAACATGAAGAGCAGGATGCTTGGAATGACGACGACTACCCATATGGTGAAGAGGGAGACGGCGATGAAGGTGGAGATGACGCAGAGTAATACTTTGTAATTTACTTTGTCTATGTGGGCGTCTTTCTGGCCGTTGTAAGATACCTTTTTTGGATTGGAAGATCATAGTTCTCGCTGTACATTTTTGAGTCTTCTATTTTTTTTTGAACATTTTCTTTAAGTGATTGCTTTGATTAGAAGAACTGTGTCGGTATGTGCTAGCTTGGACATGGTCGAGTATATATTTGGTTGAATTTGGGTGAAGTCCCATGCCGTCATAACTAACTCAAACTAAGTTAACTTGTAAATCGAAATCAAGTTAGGTCGAGTATGAGATGAATTCGAGTGCGGTTCAATATAACTCTTTACTAATTCGAACGAGGTCGATGTGAGGTAATTTGAGCGAGGCCGAATGTGACTCATAATTAATTGTAACGAGGTCGAATATAAGTTAATTCGAGCAAGGTCGAATGTGACTTGTAATTAATTCGAACGAAGTCGAGTGTGAGTTATAGTTAATTCGAACGAGGTCGAATGTGAGTTAATTCGAGCGAGGTCGAATGTTACTCAGGATTAATTTGAATGATGTCGAATATGAGTTGATTTGAGCGAGTCGAATGTGAGTTAATTCGAGCAAGGTCGAATTTTACTCATAATTAATTCGAACGAGGTCGAATGTGAGTGCCTTGATTGGTGTAGTGTTAATTTTTGTGGATACAAGAGAACATCATATGTTGCATACTTTGCTTGCATAAATATTCATTGGAGAAGTTTACATATTTTTGTTTTCCGGACTGGTACTCCAGTCCTAGCCTATATAGTCCCTTCATTGGTCGACTTCGAGAAGTATTTGAGGGGTCGAGCAATGAACTTGTGCTTAATATTGAGATGCTCTCTCCGCCGCCTGATTAAAAACCTCCCCGAGAAAACCCAATTGGGACAAAACTCAGCTAAGGGAAAAAGAGTACGACTCGGAGAACATTTCCTTAGAAGTTGAAGTACTTGAGGTGGGCGAAATTCTAATTGTTTGGTTGTAATTTTCCTTCCATTGTTTCTAATTGGAACGACCTTTTACTTACCACCACCGTATTTTTGTACGGGTCATCCCAATTAGTCCCTAGTTTTCCTTCCCGTGGATCCTTCCTTCCTTGTGCTTTGGCTTTGAGAACATAGTGTTTAACCAAAGAATTAGACCCTTTGACTAAAGCTTATTTTTAAGATGAATACGGGTTACTGATAATCAAGGTAATAGAGAAAAATGAATATTATACAATATTGCAGAAATATAAAAAATTGAAGTTAATTGTATTCGAGAATTAGATGCCTTTACAAGCTGTATTCCCCTCCCTTGTATAGGAGATTCTTATAATGTACGACTCTTGATATGGTTACTCATTAATGACTAATTATGACATTAATGAAGCGTTATAAAGGATAACGGTAATTGGGATTCGGTTACATAACATTCGAGTAATCAATTGTGGGTCCTTGAATCTGCCTGTAGCTTTGTCTAGATTCATTCTGACCGTGCCTCTCTCCCGTTTTGATCAAGTTGTGTTTCCCATGACTGATAAGTTCGTGGGTTTACTGAACCGTGCCTTTTTGTACCGTACCTCTTCCAAGAATCTCATCCAGCTGTCGTGTTTTCCTGTGTCCATGTGACTGGCTGAGTTGTCAAAAGCTGACTTACATGTGAAACTCTTTTTTACCAATACAGATAGTCCCCCCACTTACCATCTATTTTAACGATTAATATTTGGTAAGTGGATATTCATTTATGGCGGGAATATTTTGCCGTCGCTTTTCCTTGAATCATTGTATCCTTCTTTTGCACCATAGGCGTCGTTTGTCACTTCCATTTAATGGTCATACCACGTGTCCTTTTCGGATTGGTTCTGCATTTACTCGGCACCTTTTAGGGCTTTTTGCGGTTGTGCCAGGCCCGAAGTGACATCTTCAATTATGACTTTTCATCATTATTTTCCTTTTTCTTCATGTTTGACAGTTGTCTTCTAGTATAAATACATGTTTTTATTTTCTTTGCTTCCACGAAATACTTTTCTAACTTTGTCTTTTGTAAAAAAACTTTCTTCTTTGCCTTTGTAAACATGTCTTCTTCAAACCAATCTCAAGGAGTAATAGATATTGAAAGTTTAACGCCATCTTCTACTCCGACTAGGAGTCGGAGGGGTGGTAGACTTAGAAGTCTAGGATCCACTCCTTCGAGGGGATCCTCTTCTTCTCAGATAGTTCCTCGTCCTTCCGCTAGATCTCCAGTTTCTCCGAGGTTTAGGGTTTCTCGGTCTTTGTCTAGAGGTAGAGGCGAACGCCTTCGTGAACCTGGAGTCGATGAAATTGTCCCTGTTGAGTTTGTTTTTGCTAGGGATAGTCAAGTTCTAGTAGATCAATCTTCTTCTCTTGATAGTGTCGAAAGATATCCAACCCTTATAACTGAGGGTCTTCCGTTGTTCGTAGGGACTGCTTTTGGAGGTCTGACTTTCCTGTATATATTCCGAATAGTAATCAAAGAATAACGTCTTACAAGACGGGATATTCTTTTGTTTATACGTATCCTTTCACTTTAGGGTTTAGACCCCCCATTGACCCAGTTATAATTGAATTTTGCCATTTTTTCAATATCTGCTTAGGACAAGTTGGCCCGCTTGTGTGGCGAGTTGTCGCATGTCTTAGGAGTTTGGATTCTTTAGCCTCGGTTCCTTTTACCTTCAACCATCTTATTCACCTCTACTCTCCTACCTTATTTCGTGAAGGGGTTTTTACTTTGACTGCTAGAAGCAAAAGAGTGCTGGTAACCCCTGGAGATGATAAGGATAGGGGTTGGTACCTCCGGTATGTTGTTGTACCCACTGTTGGTTTAGTGGGTGAAGAAAATCTTCCCTTCCCTAAGAAGTGGAATCGCGCATGTGAGTATGCTTTAGCTTACATTTACTTTTTCTTGTTTTGACTTGAGATGTTTTATTAACATCGTGTCTATTTTTTCTTCTCTCAGCAATCATGAATACTGTTGAGAATGTCTCCGGTATTCGTGATTGGGTACAAAAATTGTTGTTTGTTGTTCCTTCAGAAGAAAGATCTTGGAAGTACCTCGCTGGGAGGTATGGTTAGCAAGTAAAGACCCACGGTAAGTGAAGCTCTTGTTCTTGCTTTTTTCCTTACTCGAGTCTTTTTTTTTCTTGTCGTTTAACTTTTTTCCCTTTTTAATAGGGTTCTCTGCTCGTGGGGTGTCTGATTCATCTATCCCGAAGATGTCCTTGCTCAGGCCTAGGAAATTATTGTTGGTTCATCTTCCTCGAAGAGGAAGATTAGTGAGTCTTGTTCCGTAGAAGAGGAAGAAGAGGGTGCTTTAGTGCACAGGCCACAGAGAAGGCGAATTGTTTTGGATGATGAGCTTACAGCCTCAACCTTGCCTTCCGTGCCTGTGATTGAGCCCCCTATCCTTGATGATGTTTCACATTCCCCTATTCAAGAGGGTGTTGATCTTGCTCCTGATGACGTCCCTTTGGATGTTGTCTTTCCTGCTTCTTTGAGAGAAGTTGTTTCGTCTGTTCCTTTGGCTATTTAAACTTATATTGTTGCTTTGCCTGTAACTTCTTCAATGTTTCAACTTCTGTTGTTAAACTTCTTCAACTTTTCAACTCTCTGTGCCCGCTGCTTTGCCCGTGGCTTCTCTAGCTCCTCAACCTTCCGTGCCTGTTGTTGTTCCATCTCTGCCTGCTTCCATGCCTTCCGTTATGGAAGTAGAGTCTTCCAGCAGAGAGATGCGGTAGGTGGTAATAGAGGTTCCAGCTGAGGCGAACCTTTTCAAGAAAACGGGTGAGCCCAAAGTGTGGCTCAAGCCTTTGATAGGTCCCTCTGAGAAAGCAAAGCTAGCCAGCCACTGTGCTCTTATATGGGCCAATGAGGTCGTGCATACTTCTTTGAAGGTATAATGCAAGTTATCCTCTTTCACTCTCATATATGAAATCTACCATATCTTACTGATTTATTTCTTGTAGATTAACCTTATAGGCATGGAGCTTATGAAGAGGATTTCAAACACGGACCAAGAGACAAAAGAGTTGCAGGCCGATGTTGATAATTAGAGAGCATAGTATGATAGCCTAAGGATTGACATGGATGCTTTAAAAGAGGAAATGAGTACCTTGAAGCGGCAGATGAAACTCATGGCAACAGAACTGGCAGTGGAGAGGGCTTCTTACAGTCAAGCTGATAAAGATAAGAGTGTTCTGGAGTCTTCGTTCACGGAGCAGTTGTCCCGTGCCTCAAAGGAGATTAGAGACTTGAAGAACTTGTTGGGGCAGAAGGAGGAATACTCAGGCGAGCTCATGCAATCACTCACTCATACTCAAGAAGACCTTCGTAGGGCTTTAGACAAAGCTCAAACTTTAGAGGAGTCGATTGTTCCATTAAGGGCCGCCCATGAAGCTGTGGAGGCAGAGAAGGACGGATTGAGAGCTGAGCTTCAAGTGTGGGCAAAGATTATGAAGATTTGGAAGAGGTGGCTGTCGTCGATGTGAGCTGGGCATATATGAATTCTCGCCTTGACACATTGATGGAAATGAGTCAAGAGGGTTTTGACCTTAGTGCTGAAATAGCCAAAACTAAGGAAGCCATGGAGAAGGCTCAACAAGGTCATAACCTTTCTTCACCTGATGGTGAGATTCCAGTCGCTCGTGCCTCTTCATCCCCAGTTGCTCCCGCTCCTTTTGCCACTGAAGTCAACTCCTCTCTTGAAAATATTTAGTTGGTTTATCCCCCCTTCTTCTTCTTTTGTTTTTGTGTCAATTGGTGGTTACCCCCAGTCCCATCGGGGGTAAATTTGGATTTCCTTAAAGTCCCCAAATGACAACTTAGGGGCACCACAATGTATATATAAAAATTTTATACGGCTAAGTATATGTTAATACTTAGTTTTAGCCGTTTTAATATATAAATGTTGGTTCAACTTTTGTTGAGTTTCTGTTTCACTCTTTAAGTCTTTTGCATGCTTCGTTTTTCGAGGTTTTAATTTTACCTTCGAGTTTTGCATGGGAAATGCTTTAGACTACTCGTACCTTTTTGTAATAGGCACGATATCATATTAAATGTGTGCCTTTTTGTAATAGGCATAATTTATGGAATATGGCCCTTTATAATTGGCATGAATAAGACGTCTCAACTTCATGATAATGCAATAGAGTGATAGGAATTTTACACATGTTTAAGAATGTTTCCAAGGAAAGTTTTCTTGTTTGAACTTCCATGACATTTTACATGTGTTTGATTATCGTCTAAAACCCATGCTTGCAACTGTTTTTGTTTAACAGATTTGATATACTCTTGTATTTCGTAACTGTTTTTCAATATTAATACAAGGAAATAATTGTTTTAAACAGTTTTTGTAAAGATTGGGGTTTTTACCCGCAACTTTTTTGGAAACAGTTTTCTAATAAGTCCGAGGGATATGTTTTTTTATTCGTAATTATTTTTATTTGATAACAGTTTCTTGAACAAATACAAGGATTTAGATCTTTTCATTTATAACTATTTTTGTTACAACAGCTTTGAATAAGTATAAAGATGTACATTTCTTTCTCGTGACTAATATTTTGCCTTTCAACCAAAATATGTTCGGAGGTTTTTGCTTTTTGCATTAGGCTTTGTATTTGGATGGCTCTTTTGATTTCTTTCGATTCTGTTCGTGTCACTTGTCTCGTTGGGTAGATGGGTCTTCAGGCTCGAGCTTTTGACTTTCTGATAGTCTTCTTTGCTTCGTCTTAGCCTTCCATATTGTATAGTCCCCCAAGTGTTTGAGCTTTGAAGAATGAAATCTTGAGCACTTGATTATTCCTTCCTTGTGGTCCTTTTCCTGAAAAGGAAAAACATTCTGGACTCGAAGGTACATAGTTTTTTAGATGATGACTGCTTAGCCCTTTTTAAAACGTCCATCAGAAAGTGTAACCCTAGACCGGGAATTGTGTTATTTCCTCGCGTCTTTGCGGGTCTAACATCATTATCTGGTGATGGGTTAGCTTTGTGCCTACCATCTAAAAAAGTTAGTAAACTTTTTTAAATGTTCAAAATAAAATGCAACGTGTGATACCTGATGGGGAGTATTCTTTTCTTTTAGAAGTAATACTTCTTTAGATGGATGGCGTTCCAGCTTGTTGCTAGAACTCTACCGTCCATAGCTTCCAACTCATAGGCGCCTTTCCCAGCTATGCTTCAGATTTTGTAAGGTCCTTCCCAGTTTTGATTTAGCTTTCCTGCACCTGCTTTTTTCGTTGATTGAAAAACTTTTTTAAGGAAAAAGTCCATAATCTTAAAGTACCTGAGATGAGTTTTACGGTTGTAATAACGCTCTATGATTTGTTTTTGAGCTACCATCTGTATCAATGTTGCTTCTCTCCGTGGTTCGAGTAGGTCCAGGTTGGTCCATAATTCGTCGTCATTTTCACCTTCCATGGATGTTGAGAACCTTATGCTTGGTTCGCCAATCTCCATGAGTATTAAGGCTTCTGAGCCATAAACAAGTGCGAATGGAGTTTCTCCCGTGGCTATCTTTGAAGTTGTTAGGTATGCCCATAATACCGCTGGTAACTCATCAGGCCAATTTCCTTTGGCTTTATCCAGCCGCTTCTTTAGATTTTTGATGATGACCTTATTCATTGACTCAGCTTGACCATTAGCCATGGGGTGGTACGGTGTTGAAGTGATCCGCTTGATTTGCCAACTTTCGAAGAATTCTGTGATTTGCGAGCCTATGAATTGTGGGCCATTATCACACACGATTTCCTTTGGTATTCCAAAGTGGCATATTATGTTTTGCCATAATAAGCTTTTAACTTCCTTTTCTCGCACTTGTTTGAGAGCTTCTGCATCTACCCATTTTGTATAATAGTCGGTTAGTACGAGTAAAAATCGTACATGTCCTTTAGCTGTAGGAAGAGGTCCCACTATGTCCATACCCCATTTCATGACAGGCCATGGGGATATTATTGGATGTAATAATTCTGCGGGTCGATGCATGTTATTGGCAAACCTTTGGCATCTGTCACATTTGGACACGAAATTCTCGGCTTCTTCTTCCATCTTAGGCCAATAGTATCCGGCTCTGATTAATGTTTTCACTAAGGATCTCACCCCTGAGTGATTCCCACAGTGTCCTTCGTGGACTTCTTTCATCACAAATTCCGTTTGGTTAGGTCCAAGGCATTTAGCTAGGGGTCCTCCAACATCTTGCGATAAAGTGAGTTGCGAATAAGGCAGTACTGTGCAGCTTTGCGGCGAAGTGCTTGAGCTGCTTTCCTGTCTTCAGGTACTGTGCCATTCTGCAAAAATTAAGAATTTTGTTCCTCCAGTCCCAGGTTAGGTTGTTAAGAGTTACCTCATTCATGTCCTGGTCTATTATTGAATGAAATAGTTGAACGACAATTGTATTGTCTTTGTTCGTTACTTCNGCATTACCTTCCATGTTTTTAATTGTATCATGAACTCTCGTGCTTTTTCAAGATACTGTTGCATTCTAGTCTCTCGAGCGATGTAAGTCCCCTGTATCTGATTTACTACCAGTTGGGAGTCATTGTTGATCACAATTTGCTCGATTGAGAGCTCTCGTGCGAGTTCAAGCCCTTCAATAACATCTTCGTACTCTGCTTCATTGTTAGTTATAGGATAACACTTGATAGCTTGTCGTGTCTTTTCACCCGTGGGTGATATCAAGACTATGCCTAAGTCGGCGCCTTTTATATTTGAAGAACCATCGGTGAACAAGGTCCGTAGCTTGGATTAACACCGTTAAAGAGTTGTAACTCTTTTTCTACTACAGATACAATGTTATTACTAAAGTCATCAACAAAATCAGCTAGTATTTGAGACTTAATTGCAGTCCTAGGCTGATAGATTATTTCATGCTCACTTAATTCTATGGCCCACTTGGCTAATCTTCCTGACAATTCTTGTTTATGCAGAATATTTCTTAAAGGATATGAGGTCACAACGGTGATTGGGTGGCATTGAAAATAGGGTCGTAATTTTCTAGATGCCATTATTAAAGCTAAGGCTAACTTTTCCAGATGTGGATATCTAGTCTCAGCATCTAGCAAAGTTTTACTTACATAATAGATAGGTGATTGTTTACCTTTTTCTTCTCTTACCAATACTGCACTTACAGCAATTTCTGAGACATCCAAGTAGATGTGCAATATTTCCCCTTCTTTTGGCTTTGAAAGCTGTGGTGGTTTCTATAGATAAATCTTCAGATTCTTGAGGGCTTGCTGACATTCTTCAGTCCATTCGAATTGATTCTGCTTTTGGAGAACTGAGAAGAATTTAAAAAAAAAATTTGGAAGATTTAGAAATAAACCTACCCAAAGTTGCTATTCTCCCTATCAGTCTTTGAACTTCTTTTTTATTTGTTAAAATTTCAGGTATTTCCTCTATGGCTTTAATTTGAGCGGGATTTGCTTCTATTCCTCTGTTTGATACAAGGAAACCCAAAAATTTGCCTGATTGCACTCCAAAAGCGCATTTCTTTGGATTTAACTTCATATTATATATGCGTAAAATATCAAAAGCAATAGAGAGGTATTGGAAATGGTCTTGTGCTTGTGTTGATTTTACCAACATATCATCAATATAGACTTCCATCGTCTTTCCAAGATGTTCTTGGAACATTTTGGTCACTAAACATTAATCGGTGGCTCCAGTGTTTTTTAAGCCAAAAGGCATAACTTTATAACAGTAAGTCCCCTTGTTTGTAATGAAGGAAGTCTTTTCCTCATCTGAGGGACTCATTTTAATATGATTATAACCAGAATATGCATCTAAGAAGCTTAATAATTCATGACCTGTTGTGGCATCAATCATTTGATCTATATGTAGCAATGGGAATGAATCTTTGGGGCATGCTTTATTTAAGTCAGTATAATCTACGTATACTCTCCACTTGACATTCTTCTTAAGTACTACCACGATGTTTGCTAGCCAGTTAGGGTATGTTACCTCTCATATTGAACTAATCTTCAAGAGTTTCTGTACATCTTCGTCGATCACTTGGTTCTTGAATGGTCCTTACTTTCTTTTCTTCTGCTTAACAGGTACGAAGGATAGATCTTCATTTAGATTATGAGTCATCACTTCTGGTGGGATGCATGTCATATCTGTGTGGGACCACACAAAGCAGTCTGTGTTAGCCTTTAAATAATCAATTAACTTACCTCTTTGAGCGGGGCCTAGCCTCGTGCCTATATACACTTTCTGCTCAGGCTTTTGTTCAGATAATGGAACAGATACGAGCTCCTCCGTAGTTTTTTTGATGTGCTCATCTTCCTCCGGTTCATGAACGGCGTCCGATATGGAATCTGTATCTGTGTGGTATAATATTCCTTCCGTGGTAACTTGATTTTCCTTCTCGTAAGTATTTTCTTTCGTACCTATTTTGGTAATAATATCTTCCGTACCTATTTGGGTAGTAATTTCTTCCACCTCTATTTTCTTGTTGCAGTGTACCACAGATTTTATATTTCTTGATGTCTGCTGATCTCCTTTGATTAGTTGAATCCCCCATTCTGAGGGGAATTTAATTACCTGATGCAAAGTGGAAGGTATCGCTTTCATGTCGTGGATCCATGGCCTTCCAATGATCACGTTATAAGCCATGTCAGTATCGATGACTTGGAACCTGGCACTTTTGATCACCCCTTCAGCATAAGTGCTAAGCTCAATTTCTCCTTTTGTTATAACCGTAGAGTTATCAAACCCTGATATGGCTCGTGCTTTTGGGATTACTTGATTCCCCAGTAGCATTTCTTCCACGACTCTTAGCAAAATGATATTGACTGAACTGCCTGGATCAATCAACACTCTTTTTACGTTAGTGTCATGAATAAGTAAAGATATTACTAGAGCATCATTGTGCGGAAGCATTAATCTGCTGATATCTGCATCATCGAAGGTTATATCGTCTTCTTCCATATTTTCACGAGCCCATTTCCCATATGTAATTATGAACTTTGTGGTTGTTTTGCAAATCACTCTGTTTACTTCTTCACCCCTGTGTATCACGTTGACGGTTCATTTTGGAGAAGGAGGCTTTGGGGGCTCGTGACTGTTCCTCATATATGTTTGTTTACCTTTATCAGCTAAACAATTCTGTTAAATAGCCCTGTTTTAATAAATTTTCTACTTCACCTTGTAAAAATCTGCAATCTGCACTTTTGTGCCCATGATCGTAGTGAAATTCACACCAGTGATCTGGGTTTCTTCTACTTGGATTTGACCGCATCTCTTTGGGCCACTTAACCTTGTCTCCCATGTTCCTCAATATTGAGACAAGTTCAGTAGTACTTACATTAAAGGTATGATCCCCAATTTGAGTACTACCTCTAGGTCGTTCATCTCGATCTTTTCTGGATCTAGACGAGGATGAGATTACATCTCTTCCTTGTGGTCTATAGTCCGACCTAGTGTTTTCGAACCTGGGGCGGATATCGCATCCCGAGGGTCCTAAGTAAGGATCGTACCTGTTTTTACCTGATCTTCTATCTGATTCAGGACGTCTGGATCTGGAATGATCTTCATCTCTCGAACGAGCAATGATATCTTCTTCTATTCTGAGTTTAGTATTATGCATGTTATATACATCGTTCTATGTTGTAGCAGGGAATTCTCTTAGAATTTCCTTAAGTCATCTCGTGGCTTCTGAGATTTTATTATTTAGGTTGCTTGCAAATGCCATGGTTGCCCAATTATCAGGCACCCTGGGTAACTATATTCTTTCTCGTTGAAATTTGTCTACAAACTCACGGAGTAGTTCCGTGTCTCCTTGTTTTATTTTGAATATGTCTTCCATTCTCTTCTCAACTTTTTTTGCACCAGAGTATGCTTTTATAAATTAATCTGCAAGCTCAGTGAAAGAGTCAATAGAATTTCCAGGGAAAAGAGAATACCAGGTTAGGGCTCCTTTGGTAAATGTTTCCCCAAATTTTTTG
The DNA here is from genome assembly GCA_005239525.1 of Nicotiana knightiana. Lineage (NCBI taxonomy): Eukaryota > Viridiplantae > Streptophyta > Magnoliopsida > Solanales > Solanaceae > Nicotiana > Nicotiana knightiana. Next base: position 45,480 of record ML439029.1, read on the forward strand.
ACAAGGACTGATTTAATCTCTTGTTTTGTTAATTCGTTGACTTTTACCCCAGTAGTGAAAGCAATCGCATGGTTGCGTGGGTCAGTTGTTCCATCATATTTGGAAACGTCAGGCATTTTAAACTTCTTGGGTATAGGAAAGGGTGCCGCACTTGGCTTCCAAGGTTGTCGAGAATATCTATCAACATCGATGCCTTTGATGATAGGTGGTACTCCAGGAATTTGTTCGATGCGATCGTTCTGCTCCTTCATCTGTTTCTGCATGGTTAGCAGTAAATTTTGTAATTTTGAGTTATTAGATACACCTGGTCTCATTTCGAGAGATTCATTAGGAGTATCTCCTCTTCCTGAGTTTGCCAACCCAGATTGAGGATTTTCCATGGTGATGGTGTTATTGGGGGGTGGCGTCGGCGGTGTAGGTAACGCTGCCGGTAATCCTCTCGCAAATTCTTGCAAAGCTTGGCTCACATACTCTGCAATCATTTGCTTTACACGATCTTGTTCCACAGTTTGATCATTATCACCATTGTTGTTATTGGATCTTTCTGGGGATTGTTCCCTCGAACCACGTGGGGTTCCTGAAGGCGATGGAACTGGGGTTCCACTCCTTTGCTGGTTGTTGTCGTTGGGGTTTGACATAATTCAGAGGATATCACTTGAAAAGTAAACAAAGATTAACAGATTCCCGGTAACGAAACCAATCTGTTTAACCAAAGAATTAGACTCTTTGACTAAAGCTTATTTTTAAGATGAATACGGGTTACTGATAATCAAGGTAATGGAGAAAAACGAATAATAGACAGTATTGCAGAAATATAAAATATCGAAGTTAATTGTATTCGAGAATCATATGCCTTTACAAGTTGTATTCCCCTCCCTTATATAGGAGATTCTTATAACGTGCGACTCTTGCTATGGTTACTCATTATGACTAATTATGACATTAATGAGGCGTTACAAAGGATAACGATAATTGGGATTCGGTTACATAACGTTCGGGTAATCAATTGTGGGTCCTTGAATCTTCCCGTAGCTTTGTCTAGATTCATTCTGACCGTGCTTCTCTCCCGTTTTGATCAAGTTGTGTTTCCCGTGACTAATAAGTTCGTGGGTTTATTGAACCGTGCCTCTTTGTACCGCACCACTTCCAAGAATCTCATCCAGCTATCGCGTTTTCCTGTGTCCACGTAACTGGCTGAGTTGTCAAAAGCTGACTTACGTGTGAAACTCTTTTTTACCAATACACATAGTCCCCGACTTTGAGCGGTCTGACCTTGGCTTTTTTATTATAGTATCGCTCCGCCTGTTGTTTCAGGGCTACCATTCTTACGTAAGCCATGTCTCTTCATTATTTGGCCTCGTCGAGGTCTTGCCTTCTACTTTCATCGATGCTTGGCCCACTCTCATATGAATACCTTAGACTTGGTTCTTCGACCTCAACTGGTATCACTGCGTCGGTCCTATAGACTAATGAGTATGGTGTTTCTCCTGTGCTTGTCTTTGGAGTTGTGCGGTATGCCCATAGCACTTCTGGCAACAACTCCGACCACAGTCCCTTGGCATTCTCGAGCTTCTTCGTCATGATATTAAGTATTGACTTGTTGGAGGATTCCGCTTGTTTGTTGCCTACGGTATGATATGGCATGGCGAGTATTCTTTTGATGTGCCATTTTTCGAAGAATTCGGTGATCTTCTTTCCCATGAATTGAGGTCTGTTGTCACAACTAATTTCTTTGGGGATGCTGAAGTGGCATACAATGTTCCTTCATATAAAGGCGATCACTTCTTGCTCGCCTATTTGAGTGAATGCACCTGCTTCCACCCACTTAGAAAAATAGTCAGTTAAAACTAAAAGAAATTTCACATTACCTCGTCCTGCTGGGAGGGGGCTGGGATGTCCCTTCATTATTTGATGAAGGGCCAGGGCTAGTTGACTGGGTGGAGGTGCTTTTCCACTTGGTGGATCATCGGGGCGTATCTTTGGCTTGGTTCGCATTTTTTAACGAAGTTAGTGGCTTCTGTTTTCATTGTGGGCCAGTAGTGGCCTACTCGTATGAGGCATCTGACTAGGACTCAATTGCCGGCATGAGCTCCGCAGTGACCTTCGTGGACTTCTTCTAGGACGCACCGTGTCTGGTTTGGTCCTAAGAATTTTCCTAGAGGGGCTCCATACGTCCTTTTTATAGGTCGTTATTGATGACGATATACCTAGCTTCCTGCATTCAAAGCTTTTTGGGTTCTTTTTTGTCGTTTGGTAGCACGTCGTACTGCAAATATGTGACAATACGATTGCGCCAGTCCCAAGTTAGGTTAATAGTGCATACCTCGATTTGATCGCCCGACGAGTGGAGGAGAGTAACCACGTTCCCTTATCCGGTTATGCTTTTAGTGGCTTCCGCCAGTTTGGCGAGGCCATCTGCTTCGATGTTCTGTGCTTGGGGTATTTGGTCGAGCTGACATTCCTCGAACTCAGGTAACAACTCGTAGATCTCGGCCTAGTATTTCTGTAGCCTTTGTTCCTTGATTTGTAAAGTCCCTGAGACTTGATTGACGAAGAGCTGTGCGTCACAGCATAGGACTACTCGTTTTGGTCCATGTCACACCTCCTTTTTCACCCCGATAAGGGTGGGGATAAAGGGAGTTTTTTCACTTTAAGTGACATTACACGAATTTGGGATTTTTATAGGTTTTCAGAGTCGCCACTCGAATTTTTAACGATGTTCTGGGACACCGCTAATTTATTGAAATCCCAAACTGAGGAATTTTGACTCTGTTTTAAGTTGTCTGCGAACCAGAAATCTGGGTAAGGAATTATGTTAACTCGGGAGATGGTGTTAGGCATTCCTGAATTCCGTGGTTCTAGCACAGTCTCTTAACTATTAGTATTTGGACTAAATTATCTGATTGTTTACGTGTTTTATCCTATTGTGTGCTTAGCCTTTTAATTCTTAAACGCTTTTGACATTTATGGATTTATCTTGAAACAAGTCACGATGGCGTGTACTTGTCTGTTTTGGACACGTTATAACTGCGCCGAATGAAATGCACCAGCAATTACAACATGTGATTTATTATTGTTTTGAGTTGGAGTCAGGGATGTCACACCCGAGTGTAGATTATATAGTCATGACTATGGTCGTGATGGTTTAAAATGCTTATTTGAAGCAATATTTCATTACTCTCTAAGCTTTATGAGTTTGATCTAAAAAGGGGTATTTTTAGCTTATAGGATATGTACATAAACAACTCTTGATATTTATGGGATAATTTTGAAACAAGTCACAATGTCGTACACTTGTCGTTTTGGTCCATGTTGCGAACCGCGTCACATGAAATGCACCCGAGATTCGTGACATGTTTATTTTTATCGTAGAAGTTATGGTCGGGTCATATGAAATGCACACCCGAATGGGATTTACGTATCATGACTATGCCACGGGAGTCGTACCCATAGCCACGAAAATTTATTATTTATTAATTTCTCCTAAAACAAACTACAGTGTGTATGAATACTAACGGTCTGCGCATGCTACTAATGGTCAAAACAATTGAATAATGCAATAAAGGTTATAGTTCCAATATTCATTTCAAATTAGCCCAACGACCCTACGGCCCATTTCTTTCATCATCCAACATAAACCATCATTCCGATTATTTAGCTAATAGATGATAACCCACATATATTCCTTAATTAATTTTCTCAAAACAAAGCTGAATCCATGTAGCTTTGAACAGTGATAAAAAACATTTGAAAAAAACTAAGACCAATGATAGATCACATAGCAAGGAGCCATATTACCAAAAAGAAATAAATAAAGTTAAATAGGAACAAAATGAACAGAGGAGTGAATAATTGAACCTTAGAATAGCATAATCGGATTTTCGTCGAAGCTTTTAGAAGGGTACATGGATTTCCAACCAGAAACCAATCAGAGTTGGCGAACTCGAAGCGGAGCCATGGACGGAACTCGAACCGGAAACCAACAACAGTACCTTAACGTGCGACTGAAACGGAAACTCAGACAACAACTTTTGACGACCTCGAAGCTCATCGAAAAACTCGAACAGGTCTTGATGGATGCAATGATTTGCTGTTGCTAAGGTCCTTCCAAATGGAGAGAAAGAAGATCAAAAAATTGGAAAATAGGGGGGGCGCTGCAGCCGTTCTCTCTTCTCCCTTGTTGGGTTTTCCAGCCGATCTCTTTTTATGTATTTGTGTGTTTCTCTTTCTCTTTTTGTGGTGTGGGCTTGAAGATCAGTTGGGGCTAGGTGGAATCGAGGGGTTAAGAGACAAGCTTCCAGATTTTTGGGGTCTTTTTCGAGTCAGAAACAACTGTTTTTTTTCTCTACGGGGAAGGTCTTTATGGTGAAGGTGAGAAAGAAAGAAGAAGGCCAGAAGGGGCCAAACGGCGCTTCAGGGGGGGCTCTATTTTTTGAATCCTCTTGTGTGGTGAAGATTAAAGGGCCTTTTATAGGGGTATATATTTTAGGGTTAGGTTAATAGGTATTGGGCTAAGGGGAATGGGCTTGAGAATTATGGGCTTAGGTCTGAGTTGGGCTCTAAATCTACAAAATTGGGCTAAGAAGTTGCTTCTAAAATACTTATAAGAAAAATATAAAATAACTCTTAATTGATTTTATTAAATTATTATATTAAAAATAAAACTAAGAATTAAAGTTGAAACTGTTTTGTTTTGGTATTTTTCAAAGATTATATAAAAATAAAAATCCTAGCAAAATAGTATGACTACAAAATGAAACTATTTTTTTTATAATTTTAGTTTTTGCGATAAAATAAAGTAAAAAGGTCAAAACTAGTTAAGATAATGATATTAGACCTAAACTAGATATTTAAACGCTATACTGTGTAAAATCACGAGGAGGGTCAAAAATTACATGTCTACAGCTGCCCCTCTTTGACTGGAAATGCGAAGTGTTTTCAGACAAAGAACAACAAGACATGTTATGACCCGACCTTTATTTAAAAGTGTAGAAAACTTAAAAGGAAGGAGGATGTGATCGAGTCTTGGTTTTGGACAGCCTACATATCTCGGGTTATAAAGGAATCAGGTCGCGTGTAGTTCAAAGAGAGTGATGGAATGATGTGCTGCATAGTCGAGCAAGGTTCCGTCCGAGGCTCCGGTTCGCGGTCCCGTTATTATATCAAAATCAAAAAGAAAAGACTAACTAAGCCTATCAGTTACGAGTTACAAGATTCCTATCTATGAGTCTTCTGAAGCTTGGTCTTGAGTCTTGGTTGGTTCTTCATGCAGACTCTGATCTGAATCTTGATGCTTGTTGGCTGCAGGTGCTAGTTCATTCTTCTACAACTTTTTCGGATCAAGAATGGACATGCATAACTTGTGACTTCAATCTGTCTTGAGCAGTCCACATCTTTTCCACTTCTGTACTTTGGGGTTCAACTCTTTTCTTTTCTTCTTTTCTTTTATTCAGAATTGAGACGTCTTCTTTTGGTCGTCTCGAATCCATTATCCTAAATTGGAATCTGCGCAAAATCAAAACAAACGAACGAAATTTTTCTTCCCCAGTTTTAACTACGAAAATTCCGTGAGTTATTGTAATAAAATCTACGCTACTTTCTTATTGAAAGCAATGAAAAATCGGGAATTGTGTACCCGGAGTGAATGCAGACTAGGGGGTGGATACCCTATGCCTAAAAAGTAAAATCAACTAGGGATTGGAGACCCTATGTTGGAAAAGATCGACAGGTTATGCTGCCGCCAAGAAAACATCAACGGGTTATGCGGGTGTCTGGGGGGAGGATCAACGAGTTATGTTGTTGTCAAGAAAAGAGATCACCAGGTTATGCTGGTGTTTGGAAAGGTCAACATGTTATGTTTTTGCCGGGAAAAGGAGGTCACTGGGTTATGCCACTGTTTGGAAATGATCAACGGGTTATGCCATTGTCAGGAAAAGAAAAAATCACCAGGTTATGCTGGTGTCTGGAAAGGTCAACAGGTTATGTTGTTGCCTGGGGGAAAGAGACCACTAGGTTATGCCAGTGTCTGAAGATGATCAACAGGTTATGCTGCTGTCAAGAAAAGGAAAGATCACCAGGTTATGACGATGTCTAGAAAGGTCAACAGGTTATGTTGTTGCCTGGGGAAAAGAGATCACTGGGTTATGCCAGTGTCAGGAAGCGATCAACAGGTTATGCTATTGTCAGGAAAGATCACCAGGTTATGCCGGTGTCTGCTAGGGAGTGGAGAACCTATGTTGGCATCAACTAAGGAATGGAATATCCTAGGTTGGAAAAGCGACTAGAGAGTGGAGACCCTATGTCTAAAAATAAAATCAACTAGGGAATGGAGACCCTATGTTGGAAAATGATACTACTGAATTGTGTACCTACGCTAAATTGAATCAAGAAGGATTTTTTTTTTTGTTTTTTTTTTCGATTTTTTTTTTGGTATCTTAGGAGAAAGATTCATCAGACTAAGACGTCCTAGGAGAAAGATTCATCAGACTAGGTTTTCTTTATCTTAGGAGAAAGATTCATCAGACTAGGTTTTCTTTATCTTAGGAGAATGATTCATCAGACTAAGACATTTATCCTAGATTCATCAGACTAGGGTTTTTTATTATCTTAGGAGAAAGATTCATCAGACTAAGATTTTTATCCTAGGAGAAAGATTCATCAGACTAAGATTTTTATCCTAGGAGAAAGTTCATCAGACTAGGTTTTCTATCTTAGGAGAAAGATTCATCAGACAAAGATTTATGATTCTAGGAGAAAGATTCATCAGACTAGGTCATTCTTTTGTGTTATCTTAGGAGAAAGATTCATCAGACTAAGATTTTGATCCTAGGAGAAAATTCATCAGACTAGGTCTTCTATCTTAGGAGAAAGATTCATCGGACTAAGATTTTGATCCTAGGAGAAAGTTCATCAGACTAGGTTTTCTATCTTAGGAGAAAGATTCATCAGGCTAAAATTTCGATCGTAGGAGAAAATTCATCAGACTAGGTTTTTTATCTTAGGAGAAAGATTCATCAGACTAAGACATTTATCCTAGGAGAAAGATTCATCAGACTAAGATTTTGATCCTAGGAGAAAGTTCATCAGACTAGGTCTTTTTTTTGTTATCTTAGGGGAAAGATTCATCAGACTAAGATTTTGATCCAAGGAGAAAGTTCATCAGACTAGGTCTCTTTTTGTCATCTTAGGAGAAAGATTCACCAGACTAACATTTTGATCCTAGGAGAAAGTTCATCAAACTAGGTCTTCTATCTTAGGAGAAAGATTCATCAGACTACAATTTTGATCCTAGGAGAAAGTTCATCAGACTAGGTCTCTTGTTTTATTTTTTTTGGTATCTTAGAAGAAAGATTCATCAGACTAAGATTTCTTTATCTTAGGAGAAAGATTCATCAGACTAAGACATTTATCCTAGGAGAAAGATTCATCAGACTAGGGTTTTTTATTATCTTAGGAGAAAGATTCATCAAACTAAGATTTTTATCCTAGGAGAAATTTCATCAGACTAGGTCTCTTTTTTATTATCTTAGGAGAAAAGTTCATCAAACTAGGTTTTCTATCTTAGGAGAAAGATTCATCAGACTAAGATTTTGTTCCAAGGAGAAAGTTCATCAGACTAGGTTTTTTATCTTAGGAAAAAGATTCATCAAACTAAGACATTTATCCTATGAGAAAGATTCATCAGACTAGGGTTTTTTATTATCTTAGGAAAAAGATTCATCAGACTAAGATTTTGATCCTAGGAGAAAGCTCATCAAACTAGGTCCTTTTTTTTTGTTATCTTAGGAGAAAGATTCATCAGACTAAGATTTTCATCCTAGGAGAAAGTTCATCAGACTAGGTCTCTTTTTGTTATCTTAGGAGAAAGATTCATCAGACTAAGATTTTGATCCTAGGAGAAAGTTCATCAGACTAGGTCTTCTATCTTAGGAGAAAGATTCATCAGACTAAGACTTTGATCCTAGGAGAAAGTTCATCAGACTAGGTCTCTTTTTGGTATCTTAGGAGAAATATTCATCAGACTAAGATTTCTATCCTAGGAGAAAATTCATCAGATTAGGTCTTCTATCTTAGGAGAAAAAATTCATCAGACAAGGTCTTCTACCTTAGGAGAAAAAATTCATCAGACTAAGATTTTTATTAGAGGAAAATCCATCAGACTGGACTGTTTATCCTAGGAGGAAAAATGTGAAGAATGGAAATATTTGATGTACACTAGCAAGACAAATAAAGGTAAAAAATTGAGAAACTTCCCTTTTTCGGCTCTTCTCTTCTTCTTTTTTTGAACCACTTTCGTTGCACTGCTTTGTTCCTGTTTCAAACAAAGAACATTTTGTCAGTTTTAAAAGGTGGTGGTCGGTTTGTGGCNATCCATCAGACTGGACTGTTTATCCTAGGAGGAAAAATGTGAAGAATGGAAATATTTGATGTACACTAGCAAGACAAATAAAGGTAAAAAATTGAGAAACTTCCCTTTTTCGGCTCTTCTCTTCTTCTTTTTTTGAACCACTTTCGTTGCACTGCTTTGTTCCTGTTTCAAACAAAGAAAATTTTGTCAGTTTTAAAAAGTGGTGGTCGGTTTGTGGCTTTGAATCCTGGGCAGCTTGGCTTTTGCTCAATCAGTCTGAGTCAGTTTCAAGAGACTTTTTGCTCTGCATCAACCCTGATTGTTTCACAACCAGTACCATTTGTATTTGTGGCTCAGTTAGACTTATCCCAACAGGAGATATTTACTTAGGCGACCTTTTTTGATATCTTGAATGACTTCTTGCCTCTTGGAGCAATTTGACTGTCAGAGGGAATCACCAGTTATCTTTGTTTGCGCCAAGTAGGCTGACAAGAGTCTTTTTTGGGGGAAGCCTTTGCATGAACCCTCAATGCATGTTGACTGTATGAACTGAATTGCTGGCCAAATTCACTTTTGTGCAACTGAAAAGCTGATAGCAGATTTTGAAATCTTTTCTTGCTTGTTTTGACAAGGACTGACTCAGAGTGAAGGACACAATGATTCAAAGAAGCAAGTATTAACAAGCAATGCCCCTGTCGAAAGGAAAGAAGGAAGAGAGTTTTTTTTTCTTTTGTGGTAACTAGCATTAGTGATCATGACATGCATTTTGGACTTAACGGTCGATCTATCAAACTAATCCAATCTTTCCTTTTACCATTCTTATGACTTTTGAAGTCGGGTACGATGACCCAAACGTTCATCCGGTGTAAACCTAGCTAAATATGTGTTCTGAGGCTCCGAAGTCCTCAGTTAATCTCACCTCGATATGTGTGCGCAGCCCGGTGTGTAGCCGGGAAGATTTTATATGAAAACTTGATGAAAAACTGAAATTTCTAATAATTTATTTGATTAAAGTCGACTTTGGTCAACATTTTTGGTAAACGGACCCGGACCCGGACCCGTGATTCGACGGTACCGGAGGGTACGTAGAAAAATATGGGACTTGGGGGTATGCCCGGAATCAAATTCCGAGGTCCCAAGGTCGAGAAATGAATTTTTAAAGAAAAATTGTTTTCTGAAAAATATAAAGGTTTTTGAAAAGGGTATTTAATGAGAAAACTGTGTTACCGGGCTTGTATATTGGTTCCGGAGCCCGGGCAGGTTAAATATGATTATTAGGTGTTGCCTGTAAAATTTGATGTCATTCCGAGTGGCGTAGGTCGGGTTGGTGCATTGAAACCGAATCTAAAACTTGAAATTTCCTAAGTTTGATTCTAGGGGTTTTGAAGGATGATTCTTAGTTTTAACGTTTTTTAGGGTGTTCCAAATCCTCGAGCGAGTTTCTAATAGGATTTAGGACTTGTTGGTATAATTTTATGGGGGCTCGGGTGGGCCCAGGGGCCTCCCGGACCCCGAACGGGGCCAAAAACCAGCTATTTCAACTACTGGTGCACCAGGTCTGGTGTGACCGCAGGTGTGGTCCCCAGATCACAGGTGTGATTCCGCCCCTGCGATCCACCCATCGCCGGTGCGGTCCCAAGCCATTTGGCCATCTTCCGCAGGTGCGACCATTTGGCCGCAGGTGCGGGACCGCAAGTGCGGTCCAAGTGGCCGCAGGTGCGAAATGACTGAAGCAGAACCTTTAAATTTATACGGGACTTAGGCTCATTTCCTCCATTCTTCTTCACCTTGGGCGATTTTGAGAGCTTTTCAAAAGGAGTTTCACCTAGCAACTAAAGGTAACTAATCTTCCACCTTATGTTAGTTTATTACATCACAACCTACGCAGATTAACATCAAATTAGTGATAAATCATGGGTTAGATCCAAGACCTAGGGTTGATGAGTTTTTTTTTTTTAGAAATCTCACTACTTTTCTTCCATGAAATAACATAAAAACTATATAATGATGATCCTTAGGCTATGGGTGAGTGTTTATTTTTGAGAATTTCTGGAATCTGAGCGTGTGGGCCCGGGAGTGTATTTTGGAATATCTTCAAGAAAGATAAATAGGCTAAACTAGTAAGAGAATTTCATACTTATGAGTGTATATTGACTTATTTATATAATATTTGACTAGTTTCGAGTCCTCGAGTGTAGAGTTTGGAGGTTCGGGCGCGTTCTTGACCCGGGAAGTAGGTTCTACGCGAGGTGAGTCTCTTCTCTAACCTCGTAAGAGGGAATTGTCCCCATAGGTAATTATAAATGATTGAATTGTCCTTATTTGGGGGCTACGCACGCGCGAAGTGACGAGAGTCCGTGCGTAGCTACTACTATGCTATGCCGGGTAGTCTTTAGGACTCACAAGCATGCATATATGCCTTAAATGTACCCCTGCATGTATTTCTAGCCGATTATTATCCTTGAAACTAGCATGAGAAAATGGAAGGTTATATTAAATATTGATGTTGCCTTGAACTCTATATTTCCTGATATTCCTAATAAACCCCGTGTATGTATATGAGCACCCGCGTCGCATGTATGATCCGTGAGCGGGGTAGCCTTATATTATGTTAACCGCGTCGCACAACCGATTCGCAAGCGGGGTAATAGATGCATCTATGGTTCGAGCCGTTCGACCCTTCGGTAGTGCACATTTAAATTGTCGCGTCGCTTCGGCCGTACGCCTCGGCATACTATAAGATATGTATTTGACTGAGAGTCTTATTAATATTGTCAAATGAATTGTCCTATGTGGTAGGGGGTTTGGACTTGTATTAACTGTTGTTATTTGACACTTTCGGTAGGTGGTAGTTCATATACATGATATTCCATGTCTACTTGATTTACGAAATTTTTAATTCTGATTAAACCTGTTTAATTATATTATTGCTAAGGACCCTAGTGAGTATTACGTCTACCTCTTGTCACTACTTCTTCGAGCTTAGACGGGATACTCACTGGGTATATATTTGTTTATATGTACTCATGCTACGCTTCTGTACTTAATCGTATAGGTTCTGAGGCTGGTACATCTGGTTATCATACCGAAGCGCGATCTTGATAGTACTTACTGGGCTAAACTACACGGTGAGCTGCTCTTCCTGGCGTTCCTCAGCAGCACTGTGGAGTTCCTGTTATTTTGGATATTTTTTCTACCCCCCTTTCAGACAAATCGTATATTATTTTTTCTACTTTGTACAATCCCCTAGTCGCCTGTGGACTTGTGACACCAGGTCTTGGTACGCGTAGTTGGTTTAATATTTTGGCTACATTACACATATCGGCAAACGATCTTTTGAGTTCATTTAATCAAATTTCATCGCTTGACTATTTTCTTTAAATGATTTCTTTTTAAATCAAAAATTTGTCAAGCACTTAAATATTTAAATAAGTAAAGAAATCTTGCTAGTAATTTATGTTGGCTTGCCCGACACCGGTGTTGGGCGCCATCACGATCTGAGTTGGAAATTGGTTCGTGACATCGGGTTTGTTTGTGCCAATTCTTCGCATCAGCCTCACGACTCACTTTCGACTAGTGTTTCCACGAGGGGTTTCACTAACAAGTCTCTCTCATTTATTTTTCTCTACTTACCATCGCCTTACAGTGCCCGTGAGGGTTTTCGCTAGTAAGACTCTTTCATTTTTTTTCTTTTCTTTTTGCTTTCTTGTGTGAGAAACTTGACAATGTTCTATGTCACGTGACAATCGTTGCTCATTTCATGATTTCTTGGGTGAGCAACTAGCAGTGTTCTATGTCGTGTGACAATTGTTGCTCATTGCATGCTTCCCTTGTCATTCTTGAAGGCATATAGGGAGGTCTTTATTTGGAAGGTTTTTGGATAGGGTTGGAAAGGGCAGTTGCATGAAGGCTTAAAGTAGACTCAAAATGAGGGGTTATAGACTTACAACTCTTGGAATCGACTCTTTCTCAAAGAGAAATAAAATTTCTACCCCAGTTTTAGCTACTAGGGATTTTATTTTTATTTTTTTTGGATTTTTTTTAATTTGGTTGGACCGAACCGTGTAAGGCTGCCTAAGTATCCTTTTAAAAAAAAAAAGGAATCAGGTCTAACGTAGTTCAAACATCTGAACTAACTATTTTGTTTCATCTTTCCTTCTATATCACTTTTTTTCTTTCTTTTTTTTTTTACTTGTACTTTCTAAGAATTGCCCCAGTTTGTACTCTTGGGGCATAGATTTTTTTCATTTTCACTTTTCTTTTCATTTTCTCTTTTTTTTTGGACTTTTGACTCTAAACTTGATTCCAAGAGAGGGTGGTCAAATAAAATAACACAGGCTCAAAATGGTATAAAGTGTTTAGATAGAAGAAAAATGGTCTCTCAGCCTTGAGAACGCCAAAACATATTATCTTATTGCGACCATAGCGTTGATGAATATGTCTATCTTCTTGGTGTGTCGTGGTCGAAAGACACTTTCCATCCATTAATGTCAAACTTTCGACCTAGCTTCAATTGATTAAACATCTGCAAGCCCGATCTTCACAATGATTTGAAGGTGAACTTTACTCGACCTTAGTTCCAAAGTATCTCAAATCTTTATTCATCCTTAAAAGTGTCTCTTTCTCATTTATCTCATTCAAGACTAAATTAGTTTTTTAAGATCTGGCCAAAATTTCCGCATGTATATCATCACTAAAACGAGCGAGAAAGGAACTAAGCATGGAATGACACAAAAGGACAAATTGTATTTCATTTAGTAAAGGATGGAAGGGCTTAACAACAAGACAAACAACCTGAAAATCCGAGTTAAAACCCTAGAATAACCCGGATAATGAAAATAGCAACAAAACAGACAAACAAGACTGACACAAACAGAACAGAGGGATAGAAGGGTTTGACTCAATAAAACAAATAAAATCTGGATCATAACCCTGAAATAACCCAGATAATAGAAAAAACATCAAAACAAGCTACCAAGATTCCTTCCTAGTGAGGAGGTAATGGCTTTTCAATTGCTAAGCTTGACATTTAGCCACAAATTTGCTCATCAGAATCAGCAGAGAATTCTCCAATTTCAAAATCATCAACTTCAGTTAGCAAGTTCCCGAGAGGATTCTCACACTCCTTGTCACCACGCATCATCCCCACAAAGTGTGCATCATTATGTGCAGGTAAATGATTGTGCGTGATATTCTGGGTGTCACTGTCTGTGATCACAATCAGATTTTCCTGGATCATACTTTCTATTTCTCTTTTCAAATCCTGACAGCTTTCAATATCGTGCCCCTGAGCATTGGAATGGTATTCACACCTTTTATAAGGGTCAAAGCTTCTTGCAAGCGGGTCCACATGATTTGGAGGAACATGTGCAATCATGTCATAATGCTTTAATTTTCAAACAAGCTTGCATAAGACTCTCCTATTGGTGTAAAATTATCTTTCAACCTTTGTTCCCCTTTATACCCCTTGCTTGGATGCGGGTTGTAGGGCACTTGAAAATTTTTTGGAGGCTGGTGGAAATTTTCCGATGCTGGTGCTCGCTTTCTGGGGGGTCTTGGTGACTGGACAACATACTCAGGTGGAGCAAGAGAGTATTGGGGGGTTTGAGGTGGATAGTAGTGCTCAGGGGAATCATCGAAAACCAGACGAGGCTGGTCATACCTTTGAGATGTTTTCCTAGGACCTCTTCTCGACCCTGATGTCATCATGATTTCTTCATCCTTCTCATTTGTGTCGCTCAAATTACCAGATTCAATTTGGAAAGCCTAAGTTGCGTCTTTGAGAACTGCTTGGCTTATAATTTTTCCTGTCTTAAGACCATTCTCAACCATTTCTCCCATTTTGATTGCTTCCGAGAAGGATTTGCCAACTGCGGACATCATGCTTTGAAAATAATCTGGCTATTGAGCCTGAAGGAAGACAGTGATTAGCTCGTGGTCATCCATGGGTGGCTTAAATCTAGCCGTTTGCTCTCGCCATTTAATGGCATATTCCCTGAAACTTTCAGTTGGTTTCTTCTTCAGGTTTGAAAGGGAAGTGCGGTCCGGGGCAATGTCAATGTTGTATTGGAACTGTTTGACAAAGGCCTGAGCCATGTCGTCCCAGACATACCAACGAGATGTTTCTTGATCAGTAAACAATTCGGAGGCTACTCCCGTCAGGATTTCCCCAGAATATGCCATTAGCAATTCTTCATTTCTTCCCGCACCTCTTAGCTGATTGCAATACCTTTTCAAGTGAGCTATAGGGTCTCCGTGTCCATCATACTTTTCAAATTTAGGGATCTTGAAACCAAGTGGAAAACGAACATCGGGGAACATACAAAGATCCTTGAAGGCAATACTCTTCTGACCTGCCAACCCTTGCATGTTTTTCAACTGTTGTTCTAAGCTTTTCAGTCTTTGGGTCATTTCATCATGTGCCATCTTTCGGGCAGGCTTCTCAATCTTTGCAGGAAGATCAAATAAGTACGAGTGGTACTCAGGAGAGTGGTATTGTTCTTGCTGGGTAGCCAATTGTGACTCATGAGTTTTCTTTTGTACCACTGTTGGCTGTGGGATAGTGAAGACATGCATAACATCAGCGGTTGTCTGATTGGTTGTCAATAGAAAACTTTGATAACATGCAATTGGAGTTCCGGCTATGGTCGTACAATTGGGATAAAAACTGAACCCAGGTGGAAAGAATTGATCAGACAATGAGATCGGGATGGTAGAAGTTGACATGGGTGTGAACTCTAGGAAATAATTAGAAGAAAAGGGCGGTCCTTGGCTATTGGCCCATGCTTGACACATTTCGGTCATTTTCTGTTTTAGTACTCTATTTTCCTCAACCACAGTAGACTCTTGTTGAACCCTCTGACCCTGAGTCTCATGACCGCTCGTAACAACTTCGATGTCAGTTGTCGTTCTTCCCTTGGATTTTGTGTTGTCAGCTTACCACAAACCGACCACCTCAAGCCTTCTTTACAATTTAAAACAAAAGATACGTTAGAATGGAGTCAGTCGGTCCTTATTATCATTTTTTTTTCTTCACTTTTTTCTTTTTTTTTTCAAAACCATTTGATCGAACCTGATGTGGGTTTCCTACGTATCATGTGGGAACATGAATCAGATCTTGCGTAGTTCAGGAAGATTGGGAATAAAGTAAATAACCTAACTCTTTTTTTTGGATTTTGAATTTCTTTTGTATTTATTTTTTTTTCAAAACAAAGACTTAAAAAGAAGAAAGAAAATATTTTTGGATTTTTGATTTTTTTTTATTTTTTTTTCAAAATTTTTAAAGAAAGACTTCTAAAGAAGAAAGAAAATATTTTTTTGAATTTTTGATTTTTGTTTTTGAAGTTTTGGGAAAAAGACTTCTAAAAAAAATGGTAGAAAATATTTTTTTTGGATATTGATTTGATTTTTCTTTTTGAATGAAAGACTTATTAAGATGAAAGAAAATATTTTTGGTTTTAAAATTTTTTATTTGGGATTTTCTAAAGAAAGACTTCTAAAAAAGAATTAAAGGAATTTTTTTTTTTTTTTTGGATTTTTGAAAATTGGGTTCTCAAAGAAAGACTTTTCTACGGAAGGAAGTAAAGAAAAATATTTTTGGATTTTTGAAAATTGGGGGCCGGAACCGATGAGGTTTGCCTACGTATCTCACATCCGGTGAGAATCAGACACACGCGTAGTTCTGCTAGTTTTGACAGAACCGGGGAACATGACTTTTGAAAACATTCACTTATTTTCTATCTCTTTTTTAAAGACAAAGTTTCAGATTTCGAATACAATCTCTCACTCTTGGTTTTTCTGTTTGTTTTTATTTTTTAGCCGATCAACACACAAGCCGAGAAAAATAAATGCGCACGTAGCAGGTAAGATGCATCAGGATAGTCTTTCATTTCGGGTACACCTGTCCTAGACGGACCCAACCCCTGTGTTGAGTCCCCTAAGTAAATATGCACGTGATGCAAATAATCGTTCCTACTAGGGATCCGACATGAGGCTATGTTATACTAGGTTTATATCCTAGAGTTTTGTTCTAGACTAGGCTTACCCGAGCGGACAGCTCGAGCCGAGGTCGGGGCAGCGTACCGGGAATACAGAAACTTCACCGGTTTTGCAACTTGTCCGAACCTCGTTTTAAAATTTGGATATGACTCTAACAGAAAAGAAGACACACGAAGTGCACACTTCCCAGATGATTTAGAAGACTCGGAGAGAAGAGGATTTCGTAATAATTTATATACAGTCCAAACAATATCAAAGCGGTAAAAATCGACATTTAGCACATTAGCTTCAAACATGTAAAAATCATATAATAAAGCCAAATATAACAGTTTATTCTAAGCTCGAATTCTTGAACCCTGAACCAGAGATTATGGGTTCCCAGAATCTCCAGCGGAGTCGCCAGAGCTGTCACACCTCCTTTTTCACCCCCGATAAGGGTGGGGATAACGGAGTTTTTCCACTTTAAGTGACATTATACGAATTTGGGATTTTTATAGGTTTTCAGATTCACCACCCGGATTTTTAACGATGTTCTGGGACACTGCTAATTTATTGAAATCCCAAATTGAGGAATTTTGACTCTGTTTTAAGTTGTCTGCGAACCAGAAATCCGAGTAAGGAATTCTGTTAACTTAGGAGAAGGTGTTAGGCATTCCTGAATTCCGTGGTTCTAGCACGGTCGCTTAACTATTAGTATTTGGCCTAAATTATCTGATTGTTACGTGTTTTATCCTATTGTGTGCTTAGCCTTTTAATTCTTAAACGCTTTTGACATTTATGGATTTATCTTGAAACAAGTCACGATGGCGTGCACTTATCTGTTTTATACACGTTATAACTGCGCCGCATGAAATGCACCCGCAATTACAACATGTGATTTTATTAGTGTTTTGAGTTGGAGTCAGGGACATGAGTTGTCACACCCGAGTGTAGATTATATAGTCATGACTATGGTCGTGACGGTTTAAAATGCTTATTTGAAGCAATATTTGATTACTCTCTAAGATTTATGAGTTTTATCTAAAAAGGGGTATTTTTAGTTTATAGGATATGTACATCAACCACTCTTGATATTTATGGGATTATTTTGAAATAAGTCACGATGTCGTACACTTGTCGTTTTGGTCCATGTTGTGAACCGCGTCACATGAAATGCACCCGCAATTCGTGACATGTTTATTTTTATCTTCGAAGTTATGGTCGGGTCACATGAAATGCACACCCGAATGAGATTTATGTATCATGACTATGCCACGGGAGCCGTACCCATAGCCACGATAATGTATTATTTATTAATTGCTCCTAAAACAAACTACGGTGTGTATGAATACTAACGGCCTGCGCATGCTCCTAATGGCCAAAACAATTGAATAATGCAATAAAGGTTACAGTTCAAATATTCATTTCAAATTAGCCCAACGACCCTACGGCCCATTTCTTTCATCATCCAACATAAACCATCATTCTGATTATTTAGCTAATAGATGATAACCCACATATATTCCTTAATTAATTTGCTCAAAACAAAGCTGAATCCATGTAGCTTTGAACAGTGATAAAAAACATTTGAAAAAAACTAAGACCAATGATAGATCACATAGCAAGGAGCCATATTACCAAAAAGAAATAAATAAAGTTAAATAGGAACAAAATGAACAGAGGAGTGAATAATTGAACCTTAGAATAGCATAATCGGATTTTTGTCGAAGCTTTCAGAAGGGTACATGGATTTCCAACCAGAAACCAATCAGAGTTGGCGAACTCGAAGTGGAGCCGTGGACGGAACTCGAACCGGAAACCAACAATAGTACCTCAACGTGCGACTGAAACGGAAACTCGGACAACAACTTTCGACGACCTCGAAGCTCATCGAAAACTCGAATAGGTCTTGATGGATGCAATTATTTGCTGCTGCTAAGGTCCTTCCAAATGGAGAGAAGGAAGATCAAGAAATTGGAAAATAGGGGGGCGCTGATGTCGTTCTCTCTTCTCCCTTGTTGGGTTTTCTAGCCGATCTCTTTTTGTGTATTTGTGTGTTTCTCTTTCTCTTTTTGTGGTGTGGGGTTGAAGATCAGATGGGGCTAGGTGGAATCGAGGGGTTAAGAGACAAGCTTCCAGATTTTTGGGGTCCTTTTCGAGTCAGAAACAACTGTTTTTTTCTCTAAGGGGAAGGTCTTTATGTTGAAGGTGAGAAAGGAAGAAGAAGGCCCGAAGGGGCCAAACGGCGCTTTAGGGGGGGCTCTATTTTTTGAATCCTCTTGTGTGGTGAAGATTAAAGGGCCTTTTATAGGGGTATATATTTTAGGGTTAGGTTAATAGGCATTGGGCTAAGGGGAATAGACTTGAGAATTATGGGCTTAGGTCTGAGTTGGGCTCTAAATCTACAAAATTGGGCTAAGAAGTTTCTTCTAAAATACTTATAAGAAAAATATAAAATAACTCTTAATTGATTTTAATAAATTATTATATTAAAAATAAAACTAAGAATTAAAGTTGAAACTATTTTTTTGGTATTTTTCAAAGATTATATAAAAATAAAAATCCTAGCAAAATAGTATGACTACAAAATGAGACCCTATGTTGGAAAAGATCGACAGGTTATGCTGTCCTCAAGAAAACATCTACGGGTTATGCGGGTGTCTGGGGGGAGGATCAACGGGTTATGCCGTTGTCAAGAAAACAGATCACCAGGTTATGCTTGTGTTTGGAAAGGTCAATAGGTTATGCTGTTGTCGGGAAAAGGAGATCACTGGGTTATGCCAGTGTCTGGAAATGATCAACGGGTTATGCCGTTGTCAGGAAAAGAAGAGATCACCAGGTTATGTTGGTGCCTGGAAAGGTCAAAAGGTTATGTTGTTGCCTGGGAAAAGAGACCACTAGGTTATGCCAGTGTCTGAAGATGATCAACAGGTTATGCTGTTGTCAAGAAAAGGAAATATCACCAGGTTATGCCGGTGTCTAGAAAGGTCAACAGGTTATGTTGTTGCCTGGGGAAAAGAGATCACTGGGTTATGCCAGTGTCAGGAAGCGATCAACAGGTTATGCTGTTGTCAGGAAAGATCACCAGGTTATGCCGGTGTCTGCTAGGGAGTGGAGACCCTATGTTGGCATCAACTAAGGAATGGAATATCCTAGGTTGGAAAAGCGACTATGGAGTGGAGACCCTATGTCTAAAGATAAAATCAACTAGGGAATGGAGACCCTATGTTGGAAAATGAGACTACTGAATTGTGTACCTACGCTAAATTGAATCAAGAAGGATTTTTGTTTTGTTTTTTTACGATTTTTTTTTTTTGGCTATCTTAGGAGAAAGATTCATCATACTAAGACGTCCTAGGAGAAAGATTCATTAGACTAGGTTTTCTTTATCTTAGGAGAAAGATTCATCAGACTAAGACATTTATCCTAGGAAAAAGATTCATCAGACTAGGGTTTTTTATTATCTTCGGAGAAATTTTCATCAGACTAAGATTTTTATCCTAGGAGAAAGTTCATCAGACTAGGTTTTCTATCTTAGGAGAAAGATTCATCAGACTAAGATTTATGATCCTAGGAGAAAGATTCATCATACTAGGTCATTCTTTTTTTTTTATCTTAGGAGAAATATTCATCACACTAAGATTTGGATCCTAGGAGAAAATTTATCAGACTAGGTCTTCTATCTTAAGAGAAAGATTCATCGGACTAAGATTTTGATCCTAGGAGAAAGTTCATCAGACTAGGTTTTCTATCTTAGGAGAAAGATTCATCAGGCTAAACTTTCGATCCTAGGAGAAAATTCATCAGACTAGGTTTTTTATCTTAGGAGAAAGATTCATCAGACTAAGCCATATATCCTAGGAGAAAGATTCATCAGACTAGGGTTTTTTATTATCTTAGGAGAAAGATTCATCAGACTAAGATTTTGATCCTAGGAGAAAGTTCATCAAACTAGGTCTTCTATCTTAGGAAAAAGATTCATCAGACTACGATTTTGATCCTAGGAGAAAGTTCATCAGACTAGGTCTCTTGTTTTTTTTTTTGGTATCTTAGGAGAAAGATTCATCAGACTAAGATTACTTTATCTTAGGAGAAAGATTTATCAGACTAAGACATTTATCCTAGGAGAAAGAATCATCACACTAGGGTTTTTTATTATCTTAGGAGAAAGATTCATCAGACTAGGTCTCTTTTTGTTATCTTAGGAGAAAGATTCATCAGATTAAGATTTTGATCCTAGGAGAAAGTTCACCAGACTAGGTCTTCTATCTTAGGAGAAAGATTCATCAGACTAAGAATTTGATCCTAGGAGAAAGTTCATCAGACTAGGTCTTTTTTTGTTATCTTAGGAGAAATATTCATCAGACTAAGATTTCTATCCTAGGAGAAAATTCATCAGATTAGGTCTTCTATCTTAGGAGAAAAACTTCATCAGACTAGGTCTTCTATCTTAGGAGAAAAAACTCATCAGACTAAGATTTTTATTGGAGGAAAATCCATCAGACTGGGACTTTTTATGCTACGAGGAAAAATGTGAAGAATGGCAACATTTGATGTACACTAGCAAGACAAATAAAGGTAGAAATTTGAGAAACTTCCCTTTTTCGGCTCTTCTCTTCTTCTTTTTTTGAACCACTTTCGTTGCACTTCTTTGTTCCTATTTCAAACAAAGAAAATTTTTTCAGTTTTAAAAAGTGGTGGTCGGTTTGTGGCTTTGAATCCTGGGCAGCTTGGCTTTTGCTCAATCAGTCTGAGTCAGTTTCAAGAGACTTTTTGCTCTGCATCAACCCTGATTGTTTCACAACCAGTACCATTTGTATTTGTGGCTCAGTCAGACTTATCCCAACAGGAGATCTTTTCTTAGGCGACCTTTTCTGATATCTTGAATGACTTCTTGCCTCTTGGAGCAATTTGACTGTCAGAGGGAATCACCAGTTATCTTTGTTTGCGCCAAGTAGGCTGACAAGAGTCTTTTTTGGGGGAAGCCTTTGCATGAACCCTCAATGCATGTTGACTGTATGAACTGAATTGCTGGCCAAATTCACTTTTGTGCAACTGAAAAGCTGATAGCAGATTTTGAAATCTTTTCTTGCTTGTTTTGACAAGGACTGACTCAGAGTGAAGGACACAATGATTCAAAGAAGCAAGTATTAACAAGCAATGCCCCTGTCGAAAGGAAAGAAGGAAGAGAGTTTTTTTTTCTTTTGTGGTAACTAGCATTAGTGATCATGACATGCATTTTGGACTTAACGGTCGATCTATCAAACTAATCCAATCTTTCCTTTTACCATTCTTATGACTTTTGAAGTCGGGTACGATGACCCAAACGTTCATCCGGTGTAAACCTAGCTAAATATGTGTTCTGAGGCTCCGAAGTCCTCAGTTAATCTCACCTCGATATGTGTGCGCAGCCCGGTGTGTAGCCGGGAAGATTTTATATGAAAACTTGATGAAAAACTGAAATTTCTAATAATTTATTTNCTTAGTGATCATGACCTGCATTTTGGACTTAACGGCCGATCTATCAAACTAATCCAATCTTTCCTTTTACCATTATTATGACTTTTGAAGTCAGGTACGATGACCCAAACGTTCATCCGGTGTAAACCTAGCTAAATATGTGTTCCGAGGCTCCGAAGGCCTCAGTTAATCTCACCTTGATATGTGTGCGCAGCCTGGTGTGTAGCCGGAAAGCTTTTATATGAAAACTTGATGAAAAACTGAAATTTCTAATAATTTATTTGATTAAAGTCGACTTTGTTCAACATTTTTGGTAAACGGACCCGGACCCGTGATTTGACTCTAAACTTGATTCCAAGATAGGGTGGTAAAATAAAATAACACAGGCTCAAAGGGGTAACAAAAGGGTATAAAGTGTTTAGATAGAAGAAAAATGGTCTCTCAGCCTCGAGAACGCCAAAACATATTATCTCTTTGCGACCATAGTGTTGATGAACATGTCTATCTTCTTGGTGTGTCGTGGTCGAAAGACACTTTCCATCCATTAATGTCAAACTTTCGACCAAGCTTCAATTGATTAAACATCCTCAAGCCCGATCTTCACAATGATTTGAAGGTGAACTTTACTCGACCTTAGTTCCAAAGTATCTCAAATCTTTATTCATCCTTAAAAGTGTCTCTTTCTCATTTATCTCATTCAAGACTAAATCAGTTTTTTAAGATCTGGCAAAAATTTCCGCATGCATATCATTACTAAAACTAGCGAGAAAGGAACTAAGCATGGAATGACACAAAAGGACAAATTGTTTTTCATTTAGTAAAGGATGGAAGGGCTTAACAACAAGACAAACAACCTAAAATCCGAGTTACAACCCTAGAATAACACGGATAATGAAAATAGCAACAAAACAGACAAACAAGACTGACACAAATAGAACAGAGGGATAGAAGAGTTTGACTCAATAAAACAAATAAAATCTGGATCATAACCCTGAAATAACCCAGATAATAGAAAAAACATCAAAACAAGCTACCAAGATTCCTTCCTAGTGAGGAGGGAATGGCTTTTCAATTGCTAAGCTTGACATTTAGCCACAAATTTGCTTATAAGAATCAGCAGAGCATTCTCCAATTTTAAAATCATCAACTTCAGTTAGCAAGTTCCCGAGAGGATTCTCATACTCCCTGTCACCACGCATCATCCCCACAAAGTGTGCATCATTATGTGTAGGTAAATGATTGTGCGTGATATTCTGGGTGTCACTATCTGTGATCACAATCATATTTTCCTGGATCATACTTTCTACTTCTCTTTTCAAATCCCGACAACTTTCAACATCGTGCCCCTGAGCATTGGAATGGTATTCACACCTTTTAGAAGGGTCAAAGCTTCTTGCAAGCGGGTCCACGTGATTTGGAGGAACATGTGCAATCACGTCATAATGCTTTAATTTTCAAACAAGCTTGCATAAGACTCTCCTATTGGTGTAAAATTATCT
>ML439030.1:0-27964 GCA_005239525.1 Nicotiana knightiana
GAAACAGGTACCCTGGCGTTTGGGGGATAACGCCTGGGTAACGCCAGGCACCCCCTGGCATTTAGGGTGTAACGCCTGGGTAACGCCAGGCACCCCCTGGCGTTTAGGGTGTAACGCCCGGCTAACGCCAGGCTTGTCCCGGGTCGCTCCTTTTCGACTCTTGTGCGTATTTTCCGACGTTTATGCTCTCATTTAGCTCGACTTCCATTTCCAACTCACCTACACATTAAATAAACTCCATTAGGCACATACGACGTGTATTTTTATCATTAAAGCACATAAAATGCANGAAGACATAAATGAATATCTAAAAGAAAAATAGAGTTCATCTTGTTAATCTTCTAAAAAGAGAATTTATCTCTCTATGGATATTTGTGTACCTGGACTAGGTTGTATCGTGGAATGTCATTAAACTTGACTAATGAGTTTCAAAAACAAATGATTACAAAACCTATATTTCATGTTTCTTTTAATAGGGATTTTACCACTTTCCTGAGAAAACTATTTTCTTGATAAAATACGGGTTTGATGTGTATAAACGTGTCAGCATCTGAGTCGCAGGTATGATTCGCGAGCGAGGGAAGCTTTATAATATTCAGTATAAGTGTGTCAGCACTCGAATCGCAGGTATGATGCGCGATCGAGGGAAGATTTATGGTAATTGGTATAAATGTGTCGGCACCTGAGTCGCAGGTATGATTCGCGAGCGGGGGAAGCTTTATAATATTCAGTATAAGTGTGTCAGCACTCGAATCGCAGGTATGATTCACGATCGAGGGAAGCTTTATGGTAATTTTTTATAAATGTGTCAGCACCCGAGTCGCAGGTGTGATTCGCGAGCGGGGGAAGCTTTATAATATTCAGTGTAAGTGTGTCAGGACTCGAATCGCAGGTATGATTTGCGATCGAGGGAAGCATTATGGTAATATGGTATAAATGTGTCAGCACCCAAGTCGCAAGTATGATTCGCGAGCGGGGGAAGCTTTACGCCTATTCAGTGATTAGATATTCCTTTGACTCCGGCCGGTTGTCTTACCCTTGTGTGCACATGACTATTTGGTACTATTTTATTGATATTGGCTTGACATGTATTTGGGAAAAAAAGGAAAGTGTAAATTGTTGTTTATTCTCAGCAGTTACCTGGATTTTTGTACTTGATACATATTCACTGCTCACTGCCTTACATGTCTACTGTGTTTCATCATATTCTGTCATATATTATATTGTCGGACCCTAGTGAGTGTCAAGTCAACCTCTCGTCACTACCTCTCTGAGGTTAGGCAGGCGATTTACTGAGTACACGTTGCTTTGTACTCATGCTACACTTGCTGTGCCTTTTTATTGCACAGGTACTTTCATAGCAATACGGAGGATTCAGAGACTTAGGCGAGCTGCATCATCCGGAGGCGATCCGCAGCTGACAGAGTCTCCTTCATACTGTACCTATTTCATTTAAATTTCCTTGTCCAGTTGTATTTCGGACAGGCTTGTAATGATTGTTGAATTCTTAGAAATTGCTCATGTACTTGTGACACCGGGTTCTGGGATATGTATTGGGATATAATTACTTAAGTGTAATCTTTAAACCATTGTTTTAATTAACAGACTTTTATTTGGTTATTATGTAATGAAGTGAAAGGAAGTTTTTTCATAAATGTTTTAAAACGGAAAGTTATTTCAATTACTTAATGTTTTGACTTGCCTGACCTTGATGTTCGGCGCCATCACGACCTTAGGGATTTTGGGTCGTGACAAAGACATTTTTCTTTTATTATCCTTCTTCAATTTTGGAATCAGGGACTCAATCCCTTCCCTAGGAGGGGCCGACCTTATTTCAGAGAAGTCCCCAATGCCTGCATAAACAAAAAACTAGGAATGAGAAAATAAATGTCTTCGATGAAGAAGAAAACGTCAAGAATTTACCATGATGTTTGTCTTCCCATTTGCCCCTCGCCAAGTCACGCCATCGACGTTCATCATACGAAGAGGTCGCAGCTGTCACACCCCTTTTCTACGCCCAAAAAGACATATGTGTTGGATTGTGGTTTAAAGAGTTTTACCAGTTAAAGTGACAAATTTTGAGTAGGGATTATTTTATTTACAGAGTTGCCACTTGTAATTGGTTTTTTGGTGTTCCAAGTCACCATTTATTTGAATCCCTAGTCAAAGGAAGGTTTTGTTCTATTTTTATCGGTCCGCGAAAACAATGTTCAGGTAGGGAATTCTGTTGACCAGGGAGAAGGTGCAAGGCATTCCCCCAGTCCCATAATTCTATAACGATGGCTTTATTGACTTAAAAGTTGGCTTGAATTAATTTTAGACAAACTGTGATTTATATGATTTTAATATTACACCTATATGCTTTTATTTTTGGATTACTAGAAAAATTAAAGAAAAAATTGAATAATAAGATGTGGTAACTACACTATGAAAGTGAATGCGTGATCGAGACGAAATTTATTAATTTTATCATAAGAGCGCTACGCAAGGGAATCCGCAGTTATGACAAGGATTATTAGTACATCATTACTTTTGAAAAAGTTACCACACTTGAAAAAATTAATTTTGAAATTTATTAAAATTAACTATCGCACTACGCAAGAGAATTCGCGATTAGGAGAAATAATTAAATTATAATATTAAAAGTTACTATCACACTACGCAAGAGAATTCGCGATTAGGAGAAATAATTAAATTATAAATTAACTAAAACTATGGGATAAGGCGAGATGTTTTGATTAATATATTGAATATTAAACATCACGCTACACAAGCGTCCGTGAAGTTAAAGCGTGCCTACTATTTCCCTAGCGTTTAAATTAATAATAATAAAAAAATACTTAACTTTCTCTTTTTTTAATACTTATTCGACCAAAGAAAGGAAAAAATATGACATTATTAAAATTATTTTTTGACTAATGCAAGACATTAAACTCGGGTAAGCTTGTGCTGAACTTTCATGGTTTTGGGCCACTTATTTTATTTAACAAAAGATAAATTATTAATTTTAAGAAAACGTTCGCTTACTTTTTGGGCCTACAGATTTTAACTTATTTGGACCATGTTGCTTAAGATCCTTAATGACCAACAGAACACAAAATGACAAGTACTCTTCTAAGCCAAATTTCACATAACGTTGATGTCCAAACTAAAATCGTTTTTCATAAAAGTAACTCACATGCTAATTATTATCTTTGCTCTTTCATCTCCTTAATCAACGTATTTCTTAAGGACCAAGATAATATTTTTACTCATTTACACCAACATGGCACTAATCAGACTACAAACTCATTAGTAAAGTAAACACCTTAAGCATTCAATCAACTTTCATAATTACAATCGCAACTAAATATCAAAACTACAAAAAAATGGTAATACTTTAATGCTGAAGAGAAGGACCATATTATAACATTATATTGACTATAATTTAAAGCATCAAAACATTTGAAGGTAGAAGTCTTTCCTAGATAATTAAACATGAACCATAAAAGTAACTCACATAAAAGATTCCAAACTAAACAAACATGGTTAAAAATGAGGTCTTATATTTTCCTTAAACTAAGTAAACTTAACAAAATATTATTTGAGCTACATATGTAAAGAAAAATGGAAGATCGACCAAATATTACAAATGTACATGCTGAAATATGACTGTGTGAATAACATGCTAAACATTCATACATATCCATAGAGGTGAAAAAGAGCCATATCATCATCCATTGAATATAAAAATCTGCATTGCAAAGTTTAAGAAAATACCTGGATTGCAGAAAATAAATACTGCAGTAAAGAAATAGAGCTCAGCAGAAAAAAACAACAACAAACACAGCAGAAAACAACACCACTTTCGTGTTTAAACAACCCGAAAATCTTGGAGAGTAAACCCAGAACCAACTCTAAAGAAGACTTATACTTTTCTAAAAGTTTGCACTCTTAAATTTACTTACCAAGCTCACCATTTCAGATTACTAAAGGGTGCTTTTGTCACGACCCAAAAATCCTAACTCAGGTCATGATGGCGCCCAACACTGGGGTCAGGCAAGCCAACCATTTAGTTACTAATGAAATTTCCTTAATTGATAAAAACATCCCCATACTTACTAAATTTTAAGCTTAAAACATTTAAGTGAAAGCGGATAAATTAGCCAACTTAAATAAAGGTAACCATAAGGATCACAACCAATATATATATACGTTTCCAAAAATATAAAGTCTACTATGTGCCAGGAACTAGTATCACAAGTCTACAGGCGAACTAGTAGAATATACAAAAGATGAAATAATTTGTTCTACTGTCTGAAGGAAGTAGACATAAATAAACAAAAGATAACTCCATAGTGCTGCTGAGAATCGCCAAGGGAAGCAGCTCACCGTAGAGTCCGGTCTAGAATATACTCCCAGGTTCAAGCTCCGGTCGAATAACCAGATGCACCAGCCTTAGATGTACAATTAAGTACAGAAGCGTAGCATGGGTACATAAACAGATATGTACCCAGTGAGTATCCCGCCTAACCTCGAAGAAGTAGTGACGAGAGGTCGACGTGATACTTAATAGGGTCAGACAATATGAAATGAATACAGGCTAATCGGTAATAGCAGTAATGAACAGTAATAAGGAAATGAGCATCAAATAACAAGCTCTAGTACCCTCCCGCCATCCCTTTCCATGGCATATAAGCTGTTTAACCTTCTTTCTTTCATAAAATCAACAGTTACAATTACAGGGGTTCTCATGAATTACCAAACATATAACAGGCTATGAACGTATGGCCGTTACGACGTGAAAATTAAATGTGCACTACCGAGGGTCGAACGGCCCGAACCATAGATGCATCCATCTGCCCCGCTCGTGAACCAAACATGCGACACAGTTAATACAATATTAAGACTACCCCGCTCGCGAATCATTCATGCGACTCGGGTTAATATAATACTAGGGCTATCCCGCTCGCGAATCATTCATGCAACTCGGGTTCCCGTATAAATACATGATTAGCAGGAGATTCCAGATAATTTAGCAGGGAACATACTGACAGGATGATAATTTAATAATTTCAACTTCAAAGAATAACTTCTTAGGCCTTCACATGTGATATTCGAGGATATTAAACTACTTAGACCATATGCAAGATCACAGATACAACACATAAAGCATTCTTGTGAGTCCTAAACTACCCGACAAGGAATAATAGTAGCTACGCACGGACTCTCGTTACTTCGTGCGTATGCAGCCCCCGCAAATAAGGACAAACAACCATTTATAATCACCCATGGGGACAATTCCCTCTTACCAGGTTAGAAAGGAGACTCACCTCGCGTCGAACCCACTCCCCAGGTCAAGAATGCGCCCAAAATTCCGATCCCGTCACCCAAGGACTCAAAACTAATCAAACGTTACGTAAATATATCAAATTATACTCAAGGCATGGAATTATCCTACTATTTAGTCAAATTCATCATTCTTGAAGAAATCTCAAAATCCAACCCCGGGCCCGCATGCTCGAATTCTGAAATTTCTCGAAGGAAACACTCACCCATAACCTAGGTCGTTAATATACGATTTTTGTATGAATTCATAGCCAATTCACGGGTAATTCTCTAAATTCTCGAAAGCCTTAGGTTACTACCCAAATCCTTAATTGTTCACTAACTAGGTAGTTAATTCAACTAGGAAATCATGCATTAACTAACTTTAGGATAGGATTCACTTACCTTTTAGTAGCTAGGTCGTGGCACTCTTTTCCAAGCTCTCAAGATCGTCTATGGTGGAAGAAATAGAGTGAAAATGGGATAGATCCCGCATTTAAAGACTTTACTTCCTACAGGGGTTTCCGCACCTGCGACTCGACGACCGCACCTGCGGTCTCGCGCCTGCGAGAAATGACTCCCACCTGCGGAAGAGCGGCAAGGGGCCTAGGCTCGCACCTGCAGGCAGGACTCCGCACCTGCAGGGAAAGGCCCGCACCTGCGAGAACTGGGCAGCCCACCTGGGGTCGCACCTGCGAGGCTGGGACCGCAGGAGCGGTCCCGCACCTGCGACTGGGCAACCGCACCTGCGGTCACACCAGATCAGGTGCACCAGCAACTGTTTCAACTGGTTTTTGGCCTTGTTTGGAGCCCGAGAGGCACCCGGGCCCACTCGCTCGAGCCTTCGGAACACTCAAAACCACGCAAAAACTCAAAATCACACCTCAAAACCCTTAGAATCAAAATTTAAGAACCTCAAGTTCTTGAATTCGATACCAATGCGCCGAACTGACCTATACTACTCAGAATGACACCAAAATTTGCAAGCAAGTCATAAATAACATAGCAGAACTATTACCGGTCTCGAAATTCCGTTCGGACCTCGATAACACAAAAACACGTCCCAAACCACAATATGAACTTAAGGAAGCTCTTATTTCGATGTTGGGCGCCGGAACGCTCCCTGGTCATCCAAAACCCATTCCGAACATACACCCAAGTCCGAAATCATCATACGAAGCTACTGGAACCATCTCAACTCGATTCCAAGGTCGTTTACTTAAAATATTCACCGAAGTCAAACTTGGCCTTAAAGGCCAACCTTAAGGAACCAAGTGTTGCTATATCACTCTAAACACTTTCGAATCCCGAACCACCCGTCCCCGCAAGTCATAAATCACAATAAGCCGCTATGGGAAGTTTCATTTAGGGGAACAGGCTCCCATAACGCAAAATGACAGGTCGGGTCATTACATTCTCCACCTCTTAAACAAACTTTCGTCCTCGAACGGGTCTAGAATCATACCTGAAGTGCTGAATAAGTGCAGATATCTGCTCCTCATGTCCTCCTCGGACTCCCAGGTCGCCTCCTCGACTGCTTGGCACCTCCACTGGACCTTTACGTTAGAAACTCTCGTGGATCTCAACTGGCGATTCTGTCTATTAATAATAGCAACTAGCTCCTCCTCGTAGCCCAACCTCTCATCCAACTGAATAGTGTTGAAATCCACCACGTGAGAGAAGTCGGTGTGGTACCTTCGGAGCATGAATACATGAAAGACCGGATGAACTCCTGATAACCTGGGAGGTAAAGCAAGCTCATATGCAACCTTTCCAACTCGCCTCAATACCTCGAAAGGACCTATAAACCTCGGGCTCAACTTGCCCTTCTTCCCGAACCTCATAATACCCTCCATCGGCGAGACTTTCAACATAACCTTATTTCCCTCCATGAATGATACATCACGCGCCTTCTGATCCGCGTAACTCTTCTATCTGGACTGTGTTGTGCAGAGCCTCTCCTGAATCAACTTCACTTTCTCCAAAGCATCTCTCACCAGGTCGGTGCCATATAACTTATCCTCGCTAGGCGCAAACCACCCGATAGGAGAACGACATCGCCGACCATACAAAGCCTCAAATGGAGCCATCTCGATGCTGGACTGATAACTGTTGTTATAAGAAAACTCGGCCAACGACAAAAACTGGTCCCACTGACCTCCAAAGTTAATTACACATGCCCTGAGCATGTCCTCCAATATCTGAAATGTCTGCTCCGACTGACCATCAGTCTAAGGGTGAAATGTTGTGTTGAGATCTATCTGGGTGCCCATCTCACTCTGCAATGCTCTCCAGAAATGCGAGGTGAACTGTGGACCTCGATCTGATATGATGGACACCGGCACTCCGTGCAACCGGACTATCTCCTAATGTAGATCTGGGCCAACCTCTCAGAAGTATAAGTAGTAGCCACTGGAATGAAATGCGCCGATTTGGTCAATCTATCCATGATGACCCAAACTGCGTCAACCTTTCGCAAGGTCCGAGGAAACCCAACCACAAAGTCCATAGTGATGCGCTCCCACTTCCACTCAGGAATGGGCATATGCTGAAGTAGGCCTCCTAGCCTCTGGTGCTCACACTTAACCTGATGGAAATTAATACACCTAGCCACATACCCCACAATATCCTTCTTCATCCGCCTCCACCAGTAATGCTGCTTCAAATCACGATACATCTTTGTAGCACCAGGATGAACGGAATACCAAGAACTGTGTGCCTCCTATAGAATCCTCTCCCTCAAGCCATCCACATTAGGAACGCATAGACGGCCCTGAAAGCTCAGAACACCATCCTCGCCAATAGTAACCTCCTTGGCACCACCCTAAACCACTGTCTCCCGAAGTTCTGCCAAGCACGGATCATCAAACTGCCGAGCCTTAATCTCACCCAATAACGAAGACTGAGCAACCACATGTGCTAGAACTCGACGGGGCTTTGAAAGGTCTAATATCACCAGGCGGTTAGCCAAGGACTGAATGTCCAAGGTAGAGGTCTCTCCTCTTCTGCAATATAAGCCAAGCTACCCATACTCTCCGCCTTCCTGCTCAAAGCATTTGCTACCACATTCGCCTTGCCCGGATGGTATAGAATGGTGATGTCGTAATCCTTCAGCAACTTAATCCACCTGTGCTGCCTCAAATTAAGATCCCTCTGTTTGAACAAGTGCTGCAAGATGCGGTGGTCTGTATAAACCTCACAGGACATCCCATACAAGTAGTGCCTCCAAATCTTAAGAGCATGAACAATCGCCGCCAACTCTATCGTGCACAAGATAATTTTTCTCATGAACCTTCAGCTGGTGCGAAGCATAAGCAATAACTCTCCCTTCCTGCATCAACACACACCCCAAGCCAACGCACAAAGCGTCGTAATATACTGTATACATCCCAGAATCGGAAGGCAATACTAGAACTGGTGTTGAGGTCAATGTTGTCTTGAGCTTCTGAAAGCTCGCCTCACACTCGTCGGACCATTAGAATGGGGCATTCTTCTGAGTCAATCTAGTCAATGGAGCTACAATGGAAGAGAAGCCCTCCACAAATCGCCGGTAGTAGCCTGCTAGACCCAAGAAACTCCTGATCTCTGAAGCTAAAGTAAGACGTGGCCAACTCTGAACTGCCTCGATCTTCTTAGGATCAACCTTGATACCCTCTCCGGATACCACATGTCCTAAGAATGCCACGGAATCCAAACAAAACTCACACTTGGAGAACTTAGCATATAGCTTCTGTTCTCGCAAAGTCTGGAGCACCACTCTCAAATGCTGCTCGTGCTCCCCCAGGCTACGTGAGTAAATCAAAATGTCATCAATGAAGACAATGACAAAAGAATCAATGTACGGCATGAACACCCTGTTCATCAAGTCCATAAATGATGTTGGGGCATTAGTCAAGCCAAAGGACATCACCAAGAACTCATAATGGCCATATCTCGTACAAAAAGCAGTCTTCGGAACATCTGAGGCCCGAATCCTCAACTGATGATATCCCGATCTCAAATCAATCTTAGAAAACACCCGAGCACCCTGCAACTGGTCAAACAAATCATCGATGCGTGTCAAAGGATACTTGTTCTTAATGGAGACCTTGTTCAAC
The DNA here is from genome assembly GCA_005239525.1 of Nicotiana knightiana. NCBI lineage: Eukaryota > Viridiplantae > Streptophyta > Magnoliopsida > Solanales > Solanaceae > Nicotiana > Nicotiana knightiana. Next base: position 9,405 of record ML439030.1, read on the forward strand.
TGGCGGTAATCAATACACATCCGTATAGACCCATCCTTCTTCTGCACAAATAGGACTGGAGCACCCCACGGTGATACACTCGGTTTGATAAACCCCTTAGCCAACAACTCCTCAAGCTGCCCCTTCAACTCCTTCAACTCTTTCGAAGCCATACGGTACGGGGGAATGGAAATAGGCTGAGTGCCTGGAGCTACATCAATGCAGAAATCAATATCACGATCCGGAGGCATGCCCGAAAGGTCTGAAGGAAATACATCAGCAAACTCTCGAGAAACTGGCACTGAATCAATTGTCGGAGACTTGGAGGTGGTGTCCCGCACATAAGCAAGATAGGCCAGACAACCCTTCTCGACCATATGTCGAGCCTTCAGGAATGAAATAACTCGGTTGTCTGCACTGATTGAGGAACCTCTCCACTCCAGCTTAGGCGACCCAGGCATGGCTAAAGTATATGTCTTGGCATGGCAATCAAGCACGGCATGATAAGGAGATAGCTAATCCATGCCTAAAATAACCTCGAAATCAACCATGTCGAGCAATAAAAGGTTCGCTCTGGTCTTGAATCCACAAATTATGATCACACAAGACCGATAGATCCGGTTTACCACCACAGAATCGCCCACAGGAGTGTACACACATATAGGAGAACCCAAGGACTCACGAGGAGCATCCAGGAAATGAGCAAATAATGATGAAACATATGAATAGGTGGATCCTGGATCGAGTAATACCGAAGCCTCTCTACCACATACTAAAATAATACCTGTGATCACGACGTCTGGGGCTACTACATCTGATCTGGCCGGAATAGCATAGAATCTAGCTGGAGCACCGGAAGACTGAGCTCCGCCAGAGTTAACATGAGCTGACTGACCTCCCCCTGATTGGCCTCCACCTCTAGGACGACCCCTGCCGACCTATCCTCCACCTCTAGCTAGCCTGACTACTGGTGCTGGACTCATAGGCTGATAACCCTGCTGCACTGCCTTTCCCCGAAACCTGGGACAAGTCCTCCTGATATGGCCGGTATCCCCGCACTCGTAACATCTCCCTGGAGGCATGGCCTGCTTCCCTAAAGAAGAACCCTGGATAACTAGGGAATGGTGAGAACCCTCTGTCATAACACTAAAATAAGGTCTCATTGGAGCACCATGAGGAGGTGGTGGTGGGGGTGCTGAATATGGGGGCCGAATAGGCTGACCCCTACCAAACTGACCTCTGCCCCTAGCTGGGGCACCTTTGGAATCCTCGAAATATCCGGCTCTCTTATCTTGCGGGGCCTGCTCCCTGATCCTCAACCGATAATCCTCGATCCTACGAGCAATCTCCACTACCAGCTGATAAGGAGTCCCCATCTCCACCTCTCGGGCCATGTCAGCCCTAATGCCTGGATGCAACCCGGCTAAAAATCTCTGCACTCTCTCAGCATCTGTAGGTAGTATCATGAGTGCATGGCGAGACAACTCTGAAAATCTGGCCTCATAATCTGTCACTGACATCTGTCCCTGCTCCAGCTGATACCGCAGCTCTTCCCTCTCAGAGGGTGGGATATATCTGTCTAGAAACATCTGAGTGAACTGCTCCCAAGTGATAGGAGGAGAATCTGCTGGCTTGCTGAGAATATAGGACTGCCACCATCTGCGAGCTCTGCCCTCTAACTGGAAGGTAGTGAAGTCCACTCCATGGGACTCTAGTATCCTCATGTTGTGCAGTCTGTCCCTGCACCTGTCAATGAAATCCTGGGCATCCTCGCCTCGCTCACCCCCGAAGACTGGAGGGTGCAATCGATTCCATCTATCCAATAACTTCTGCAGATCGCCGTCCATAGCTGGTCTGGGCTCAGGTGCTGCTGCTACAGGCTGGACCCCACCCACGGGCAGTGTACCCGGGGTATGATGAAGTGCTGATGTCTAGCCTGCAGCCTGGGCAGTAGGGGTCTAGGCTCCCCCGCCTGCCTGAGAAGCGGCAGGATCTGCTGGAAATAAACCACCTGGGACATAGTATCCATAAATCTCATTATACGGCCCATGACCTCCCGGAAGCCTGGCGTCGTCATGAAGTCCACTAGAGCAGGACCTGTTGGGGGCACCTCCCCCTGATCCCCTATAGTAGGATCTTCTGGTGGTGTAACTGGAATATCTCTGGGACACCTCTGTCCCCTACCTCGGGCCGGTGCCCTCCCCCGGCCTCTGCCAGATGTACGCGTCCTCACCATCTATGAGAGAATAGAAGAATGAGATTTAGTAAACCATCAACTGCACGATATAGCATGAATAAAGAGAGGTTTCCTAACACCCTATAGCCTCCCGAAGATAAATATAGACATGTCTGTATCGATCTGCAAGACTCTATTAGGTTTGCCCGTGACTTGTGAGACCTACGTGAACCTAGAGCTCTGATACCATGTTGTCACGACCCAAAAATCCTAACTCAAGTTGTGATGGCGCCCAACATCGGGGTCAGGCAAGTAAACAGTTTAGTTACTAGTGAAATTTCCTTAATTGATAAAAACATCCCCACACTTACTAAATTTTAAGCTTAAAACATTTAAGTGAAAGCGCATAAATTAGCAAATTTAAATAAAGGTAACCATAAGGATCACAACCAATATATATATATATATATACACACACACACACACACACACACATATATATACGTTTCCAAAAATATAAAGTCTACTATGTGCCAGGAACTAGTGTCACAAGTCTACAAGCGAACTAGTAGAATATACAAAAGATGACATAATGTGTCCTACTGTCTGAAGGAAGTAGACAGAAATAAACAAAAGATAACTCCATAGTGCTGCTGAGAATCGCCAAGGGAAGAAGCTCACCATGGAGTCAGGTCGAGAATATACTCCCAAGGTCAAGCTCCGGCCGGATAACCAGATACACCAGCCTTAGAACCTATACAATTAAGTACAGAAGCATAGCATGGGTACATAAACAGATATATACCCAGTGAGTATCCCGCCTAACCTCGAAGAAGTAGTGATGAGAGGTCGACGTGATACTTACTAGGGTCAGACCATATGAAATGAATACAGGCTAATCGGTAATAGCAGTAATGAACAGTAATAAGGAAATGAGCATCAAATAACAATCTCTAGTACCCTCACGCTTTCCCTTTCCATGGCATACAAGTTGTTTAACCTTATTTATTTCATAAAATCAACAGTTACAATTACAGGGCTTCTCATGAATTACCAAACATATAACAGGCTATGAACGTACGGCCGTTACGACGTGAAAAGTAAATATGCACTGCCGAGGGTCGAACGGCCCGAACCATAGATGCATCTATCTGCCCCGCTCGCGAATCGAACATGCGACATGGTTAATACAATATTAAGACTACCCCTCTCGTGAATCATTAATGCGACTCGGGTTAATATAATACTAGGCTATCCCGCTCGCGAATCATTCATGCGACTTGGGTTCCCGTATAAATACATGATTAGTAGGAGATTCCAGATAATTTAGCAGGGAACATACTGACAGGATGAGAATTTAATAATGTCAACATCAAAGAATAACTTCTTAGGCCTTCACATGTGAGATTCGAGAATATTAGACTACTTAGAGCATATGCTAGATCACAGATACAACACATAAAGCATGCTTGTGAGTCCTAAACTACCAGACAAGGTATAATACTAGCTACACTCGGACTCTCGTCACTTCATGCATGGGCAGCCCCCGAAAATAAGGACAAACAACCATTTATAATCACCTATGGGGACAATTCCCTCTTACAAGGTTAGAAAGGAGACTCACCTCGCGTCGAACCTACTCCCTGGGTCAAGAATGCGCCCGAAACTCCGATCTCGTCACTCAAGGACGTGAAACTAATCAAACGCTACGTAAATATATCAAATTATACTCAAGGCATAGAATTCTCATACTATTTAGTCAAATTCATCATTCTTGAAGAAATCCCAAAATCCAACCTCGGGCCCGCATGCTCGGATTCCGAAATTTCTCGAAGGAAACACTCACCCATAACCTAAGGGTCGTTAATATACGATTTTCGTATGAATTCATGGCCAATTCATGGGTAATTCTCTAAATTCTCGAAAGCCCTAGGTTACTACCCAAATCCTTAATTTTTTCACTAACTAGGTAGTTAATTCAACTAGGAAATCATGCATTAACAAACTTTAGGATATGATTCACTTACCTTTTAGTATCTAGGTCGTGGGACTCTTTTTCAAGCTCTAAAGATCGTCTATGGTGGAAGAAATTGAGTGAAAATGGGCTAGATCCCGCATTTAAAGACCTTACTGCCTACAGGGGTTTCCGCACCTGCGACTCGACGACCGCACATGTGGTCTCACGCCTACGAGAAATGAATCGCACCTGCGGAAGAGGGGCAAGGGGCCTGGGCTCGCACCTGCGGTCAGGAGTCCGCACCTGCGAGAACTGGGCAGCCCACCTGGGGTCGCACCTGCGAGGCTGGGACCGCAGGAGCGGTCCCGCACCTGCGACTGGGCAACCGCGCCTGCGGTCACACCAGATCAGGTGCCGTAGCAACTGTTTTAGTTGGTTTTTGGCCTTGTTTGGTGCCCGAGAGGCACCCGGGTCCATCCGAGCCCCGGCCAAATATATCAATAAGTCCCAAATCATAATACGAACTCACTCGAGCCTTCGGAACACTCAAAATCACGCAAAACTCAAAATCACTCCTCAAAACCCTTAGAATCAAAACTTAAGAACCTCAAGTTCCTGAATTCGATACCAATGCGCCGAACCGACCTATACTACTCGGAATGACACCAAAATTTTCAAGCAAGTCATAAATGACATAGAGGAACTATTCCCAATCTCATAATTCCGTTCGGACCTCGATAACACAAAAACACGTCCCAAACCACAATATGAACTTAAGGAAGCTCTTATTTCGATGTTGGGCGCCGAAACGCATCTGGGTCATCCAAAACCCATTCCGAACATATGCCCAAGTTGGAAATCATCATACAAAGCTACCAGAACCATCGAAACTCGATTCTGAGGTCGTTTACTCAAAATCTTGACCGAAGTCAAACTTGGCCTTAAAGGCCAACCTTAAGGAACCAAGTGTTCCTATATCACTCTAAGCACTTCCGAATCCCGAACCACCCATCTCCACAAGTCATAAATCACAATAAGCCGCTATGGGAAGTTTCATTGTGATCAAGTTGTATTTTAACTGATTTTTAACTCTCAAAGTTGTATTTTTAGGGTGTTAAACCCGTCCAACAAATGTGTGATCGAGTGTGTCAAGTGAGTAAAGAGCATCCCCTTAAATAGGCAAATAAAGTCACTTTTTGGACAGATTTTGGTTCACCAAAAATCTGTCCAAAAGGACCGACTTTGTGTGTTAAACACTGTCAAGGGTTGTCCAAAAGGTGAAAGGACAACCTGAAAAATCTGGTATAGCAGAAGGAAGGAGAAAAAATATCATTTCAGCCACTCTACTAGTAAAAGTAGGCTACTAGCACCCTATTTTATGATAAAATAACATAAACTTCAGCTCTTACAATATTACTACCAATCTATATGATTCAAACCAAACTAAGATAGAAAAACACATAACTAGACTTAGAAATTGAACTATAAATCAACTAAGGGAAATTCAGAATCTAATAACTAAAAATCAAACAAAAGCAAGTATACTATCCAAATTAATTAATTGAAACCATCAACTTAACATATCACATACCAACTATTTTTTTCGTTAAAAAAACTATGACTAAACAACACACTTGAATAAATAGAAACTCAATACATTAACAACTAAATAACCCTCATAACCAATAGGCAAATTAATGCTAATCAAACTAATAAACAAGTGATTACACTAAATGACTACAACATAGATGAAATAACAACGAATTTTATGCTATAATAAAAACTATAATCAAACAGTGGGAAACAACAAAAACAACAAAACAAAAAATGTAAAAAAAGAAGAAGGAAAAATCAGAAACATGGGGAAAAGATTAGGGGTTGAGTTTACCCAATTCTAGGTATATTTGAGGCCGAATCAAGCAACGAGACGATACCGGAACCTTTGAATAGCGGTTGTCCGACCTTGAAACGTGCGTTTCTTTCGGGTAGACGCTAAAACAAATGAGTTTCGGCATCTTGCGAAAAAGAAACGGGCGTCTTTGAGTCGAGAATTGAACCAAAACGAAGACGCGGTGGTTGGGGGTGCTACGACAATGGTGGTTTTGATTTGAAGATAAGAAAAGAAGAGGAAAAGAGGAGGAAGGTTTAAATTTTATAGGAGTTAGGGCCACCGACCGGCGGTGGAGCAGTGGCGCCAGTGAGGCGGCCGACTGCGATGACGACGGAATTTATGGATGAACTTAGGGGGAAGTGGGTAGTAACGGATAAATCTGGTGGAGATCTATCCGTTTATGTATGTATTTCGGGGTGTGGAAGGTGCTCTCGCTGGATTTAGGGTGGCGGCGGTTAGGGTTTGCGGTTTTAGAGGTAGATTTGGTGACATTGAGGGTGATTTCGGGGATTTGGGGTTTGGATTCATGGAGAGGAGCTTGAGAGGAAGAAATGGTAAAATTTTGGGGTGGTTTGGAGGACGATCACCGCCAGTGGGCGATTTCCGGCGGGCGCCGCCATCGTGGAGGGTGCGGGCAGCAGAGATAGGGAGAAGGAGAAGAGAGAGGAAGAGAAAAAGAAAATAGAGGAAAATGGGGGCAAATTTTGGGCTCTTTAGGCTTTAAATATCCTAAGTGAAGATAAAATTAGGACCGTTGGATCAAGTCAAGATGTGTGGCTAAGATTAAATCTCAGCCACTTAACCAAAATGATGCGGTTTTGGCGCGTCTGGTTAGGGTCTTGAGCTGGGCGGATCGAATGCAATTGGGCCGCAGATTTGGTCCATGTTTTGGGCCAATTGTGCTTTAAAACAAACAAAATCAATCCATATTAACCCCATCACTCAATATTTAAGAACTATAATTCTAAAATCTACAAACACACACAAAATAAATCTAAAAGGTTGCAATGTAGGAAAAGAGAAAGAGCAAAAATTAGGTATTTACAGCCGCCCCTCTTTGCTCGAGAACATGAAGAGTTTTCGTGCAAAGAAAGTGAATGCCATAGCTAATTTTTCTCGTGTATTAATCCAATGAAATCATTTTTGAAAAAGGTGACCGAACCTTGCTTCCGAGGTTGCCTACATATCCTTGGCTTGAAGGAATTAGGTCAGTGTAGTTCTGGGAAAATTTGGTAATTAGGACTACCAGACATTAGATTTAAAACTGTTGTTGTTGCTGCTGCTGTTTGTTATTGTCACTTGCTGCTTACATCAAAAAGAAAAAAGACGAGAACTACATATGCTTCTCAAGCTAAGAGTTATAAAATTCCTATTTATATGTCTACTGGAGTCAAATCTTGATTCTTGACTTGCTCGCTTGTGTTGACTTTAGATTGGATCTTGATGCTCTTTGAAGAAAATATTATGGCTCATTCGCGATTGCTTGATTTTCTGATCCGAAATTGAGAAGATGAATCTTGAGATGCCGAGTTGGTGACATATTATCAAAGTTGACTCCAACTATCTTGTGATCCAAAGAATTCTTTCTCATGATGGGAACTGGAACTACAAGCTTTAGTCATCACTTGTGATCTATGGCGGGTCCTACAAAGCCATCAAAGACGAACAAAGCGAACAAAATTTTTCTGCCCCAGTTTGGCACTAGGAAAATTTTTCGAGTTATTAGAGAAAGCGGTAAATTATCTACTTTGTTGAAAGGAAGACAAAGATAGTATTATAAACTAGATATGTGAGGATATGCAACCTGGTAGGTAGTGCCCTGTGTTAGAGAGATAGAATATAAACTAGAGATGGCGCATGTTATCGTAGAAAAGGAAATATAATTAATACCATGTATTACTGAAAGGAAGCATAACCAAGGGTTAGCGTCCCGTATTACTAAAGGAATGTAACCGGGGATTGGCGCCCTGTATTACTGGAAGGGACGTAACCAGGGGTTGGTACCCTGTATTACTAAAAGGGAATGTAACCAGAGGTTGGTACCTTGTATTACTGAAAGGAGTGTAACCAGGTGTTACCACCATGTATTACTGAAAGGAGTGTAACCAAGGGTTGACACCCTGTATTACTGAGATGGAATGTAACCAGGGGTTGGTACCCTGTATTACTAAAAACAGTGTAACTAGGGTTGGCACCCTGTATTACTGAGAAGGAATGTAACCAGGGGTTGGTTCCCTATATTACCGAAATGAATGTAACTAGGGGTCGGTACCTTGTATTACTGAAAGGAGTGTAAGTAGGGATTGGTACCCTGTATTACTGAAAGAGATATAACCATGGGTTGGCACCCTGTATTACTGAGATGGAATGTAACCAAGGATTGGTACCTTGTATTACTGAAGTGATTTTAACTAGGGGTTGGCACCCTGTATTACTTAAAGGAGTGTAACCAGGGGTTGGCACCCTGTGTTACTGAGAAGGAATGTAACCAGGGGTTGGTACCCTGTATTAATGATAAAGTGTTGAATCCCTCTAGGAAAACGGTTCTACCTGAGTTAAGCTACATAAAACAACCTGAGAGAAAAGTACCTCGACCTGGAACTATGAGTTGGATCCCTCTAGGCGAAAAGGTTCTACCTAAGCTACGCAAAATAGCCTGGGTGAAGAGTACTTCTACCCGAAAATATGAGCTGGATCCCCCTAGGAGAAATAGTTCTATCTGAGTTAATCTACGTAAAACACCCTAAGCGAAGAGTACTTCTACCCGGAACTATGAGATGGATCTCCCTAGGCGAAACGGTTCTACCTGAGTTAAGCTACGCAAACCAGCCTGGGCGAAGAGTACTTCTACCCGGAACTATGAGCTGGATCTCCCTAGGAGAAATGGTTCTACATGAGTTAAGCTACGTAAAACACCCTGAGTGAGAAAATGCTTCTACCCGGAACTATGAGCTGGATCCGCCTAGGCGAAATGAATCTACCTTATTTAAGCTATGTAAAACACCTTGAGCGAAGAGTACTTTTACCCGGAAATATGAGCTAGATCCCCTAGGCGAAATGGTTCTACCTGAGTTAAGACACATAAAACACCCTGAGCGAAGAGTACTTCTATCTGGAACGATGACTGGATCCCCATGGTGAAATGGTTCTACCTGAGTTAAGCTACGAAAATGGAAGTATGGATAGTAGTGATGCATGCTGAAAATAAAAAGAAAAATGGAGATTTTAAGGAGCTTACATTTGGTGACATTCGTCCTTTGAGAATCGCCATTCTGCACTTCTTTGTTCCTGCTTCAAACAAAGAAAAATTTGTGAGTTTTCAAAGTGGTGGTCGGTTTGTGGCCTTGATTCCCTGTTGTAATTTGAATTCACGGCCACTCCGTTGTTGAAGAACTGATTCTATCAGTGTGGTACCGAGTTGCTCGGATACTCTGTTTTGCATTCTGGAGACCTTGTTTTCTGACGTTAGCCCTGACTGTTTCATACTCGGATGTCCATGATACCGCTAACCCTTGTCCCTAAGGCAAGACACTTTTTCCCTTTAAAATCAAACTTAGTTATCTTGCACCCAGTACCAGTTTGTGTACGTAGTGCTTATCAACTTTTCTCGTGAAGCAGGTCTTGCTTAGGCAACCTTTTCAGTTTCTTTGAGACACTTTGTTCGCCTTATCAAATGAGATCACAGACGGATTCTGCCTTCGTCAATGCCATATATGCCCCATATTGTGCTCGATATTACGGGGAAACTGTAGCCAGTTTTGCATTCATTTATTTGCTTCACTTTTGATGCAAGATTAGACCGAAAGGGACTCAAAGAAAAATTATGGGTAAAACAGAAGAATAATTGAAGGTGAAAAAGAAACTGTTCTTAAACAAAAGATGTCCCTTTCGGGAAAGGAATAGGGAGACATATCTGGAAGTATGTGCCGACTTCAATGAATCATGACATGCATTTTGGACTGGACGCCTGATCCGTCTGAGCTGTCTAATTCTCAAAATCCATCGCGATTGTTCATCTTGAAACTGTCTTGGTTGTGCTCATGTCGGGGTATCAAAGACCCTCATTCGGCTAGTAGCACCCTTTGCAGATTTTCGCTAACTGACCTCCCTCATTTCTCTACTCACCATCGCCTTATGGTGCCTATATGGGTTTTCACCAATAAGACTCTCTCATTTCTCTGCTCACTGTCGCCTTACAGTGCCCATATGGGTTTTCACCAATATGACTCTCTCATTTCTTTTTTTTTTACTGAGATATGACATGCGGAAGGTTTCCCAATGCCCCTTGCATGGAGAATTCAGATATTCTCAAAGATCGATCACAAGTTCTTAACAGGGAAAAGGAAAAAAAGAACCTTGAACTTTATTACAACTTCTGGAACCGTTCCTACAGAAAAAAGCCATAAAATAAAACAGATTTCTGCCCCAGTATTGGAGTATTGGGAATATGTATTTTTTGTTATGATGGGACCGAACCCAGGGTAAGGCTGCCTACATATCCTTTCGGAATCAGGTCGGACGTAGTCCAATGACTCAGAAGATTTGTTGTTTGAATTTTTTTTAATTTTTCTTCTCTTTATTTATTTTTTATTTTTTTGCTTTTGCAAGTACACAGGTTCCAAAAAGTAGAAAACAAAGAAGATAAATACATCTTAAAAAGGGTTAACAAAATGGTGACACCTATTTGGAATAGTGAGCAATGATAGCCTTCATCATCTCGATCTGAGAAAATCATGCGTGAAAGTTCCACAGTGGTATATATCAGACATAATATCTTTTGACTGCATCTGCATTAATAGTCATGTCTGGTACCCGTTCTTCTTCATCTACCAAGTGCAAGGCCCCTTTTGGTAAAACTTTCTTGATGATGTAGGGTCCTTGCCAGTTTGGGGCGAACTTTCCTTTAGCTTCTACTTGGTGTGGAAGAATGCGTTTCAAAACGAGTTGGCCTACCTCGAAGTGCCTTGGACGCACTTTTTTGTTGTAAGAGTGTGTCATTCTTTTCTGGTATAATTGGCCAAAGCACACTGCTATTAGCCATTTTTCATCAATCAGCATTAGTTGTTCTAATCGAGTTTTTACCCATTATGTATCTTCAATATCCTACTCCACAATGATTCGAAGAGAGGGAATTTTGACTTCAGACGGTATTACAGCTTTCGTTCCATATACCAACAGATAAGGAGTTTCACCAACAGATGTGCGAGTAGTCATGCGGTATCCTAAAAGAGAAAAAGGCAACTTTTAATGCCATTTTCTGGAACCTTGGATAATTTTCCTAAGAATCATCTTGATTTTCTTGTTCGTTGCTTCAACGGGTCCATTGGCTTCTGGCCGATAAGGGGTAGAATGGCGATGCATAATTTTAAATTGCTCGCATACATTCTTCATTAAATGACTATTTAGATTAGTTGCATTGTCAGTGATAATGGTATTTGGGATACCAAAGCGACAAATGATGTTGGAATGAACAAAATCTACCACTTCTTTCTTGGTGACTGCTTTGAAAGTGATGGCCTCCACCCACTTGGTGAAGTAATCAATTGCAACCAAAATGAATCTATGCCCATTTGAAGCCGTTGGCTCGATTGGCCCAATAACATCCATTCCCCAAGCAACGAAAGGCTAAGGGGAGGACATGTGATGCAACTCCGAAGGTGGCGAGTGAATTAGGTCACCATGAATCTAGAATTGGTGACACTTGCGAACAAAACTGAAGCAATCTCGCTCCATGGTAAGCCAATAATACCCTGCCCGCAGAATTTTCTTTGCCAAAACATATCCATTCATGTGAGGTCCACACACCCTCGAATGCACTTCACTCATGATACACTCAACTTCTGTGGCATCTATGCATCTCAACAAGTTCAAATCTAGGGTCCTTTTGTACAAAATTTCTCCATTCAAGAAGAAACCTCTGCGAGCCGCCTTATAGTTCTTTTTTGATCTCCCTTGGCATGCTCTAGGTATTCCCTTATTTTTAGGAATCGTTTTATGTCATGATAACATGGTTCACTATTTGGTTCTATTTCAATAGTACTACAATAAACGTGTTGATTCCGCACTTGGATTTCCAATGGATCAAATATGAGTGTTTCCTGGATAAGGGAGCATCAAGGCTAAGGTAGCCAAGGAGTCGACTAGCTCATTGTGAAACTTGGGAATGTACCTGAACTCGATGGGTTTGAATCTTTTGCTCAAGTCTTCCACACATTGTCTGTATGGAATAAGCTTGATGTATCGAGTCTCCCGATCGCCTTGGGCTTTCCGGATAAGCAAGTCAGAATCTCCCATAACCAATAGTTCATGCACATCCAGATCGAGGGCCATTTTCAGACCCATGATATAAGCTTCATATTCTGCCGCACAGAAGAATCGAAGTCAGGCCGTTACAGGGTAATGTTGTCCAATAGGTGAGATAAGGATTTCCCCTATACCAACTCCTTTGATATTGACATCCCCATCAAAATACATTTTCCATACGTGGCTGTCATCCGGAACTACTTCCTCTATTGAGTTGATCTCTTCATCTGGGAAGTATGTGCTCAGTGGCTTGTAAGCATCATCCACTGGATTCTCTGCCAAATGATCTGCCAAAGTCTGTGCTTTCATTGCAGTGCGAGTCTCATAGACGATATCGACCTCTGTGAGCAAAATCTTCCATTTTGCGAGCCTGCCAGTTGGCATTGGCTTTTGAAAGATGTACTTCAAAATATCCATTCTGGATATGAGGTAAGTAGTGTAGGCCAAGAGATAATGCCTCACCTTCTGAGCAACCCAGGTGAAGGCACAACATGTCCTTTCTAAAAAGGTGTACTTAACCTTATAATTGGTGAACTTCTTGCTCAATAATAGATTGCGTGTTCCTTTTTGCTTGTTGCATCATGTTGCCCCAGAACGCATCCAAATGAATTATCCGTCACCAATAGATATAAAAACAAAGGCCTACCAAGTTCAGGTGGGACGAGTACAATGGGTTTTGACAGATAATCTTTGATCCTATCAAAAGCTTTTTGGCAATCATCCGTCCACTTGATAGAAGCATCTTTGTACAATAACTTAAAGATGAGCTCGCACGTGATTGTGAGCTGAGCAATGAACCTACTGATGTAGTTCAACCTCCCAGCAAACTCATGACTTCCTTTATGTTCTTCGAGGGAGAAAAATATCGAATGGACTTTATCTTATATGGATCCAATTCGATGCCTCTCCGGCTGACTATGAAACCGAGGAGTTTCCCAGATGGAACCCCAAATGCACACTTGGCTGGATTAAGCTTAAGGTCATACCTTCGAAGCCGTTTGAAGAACTTTTTCAAATCACGCACGTGATCAGCCTGTGTCTTTGATTTTATGATGTCACATCGGCATACACTTCGATCTCTTTGTGCATCATGTCGTGGAAAATGGTGGTCATGGCACTCATGTAAGTTGTCCCTGCGTTCTTCAAACCGAATAACATGACTCTATAACAATAAGTACCCCATGGAGTGGTGAAAGCGGTCTTTTCTGCATCATCCTCATCCATTAGAATCTGGTGGTACCCAGCATAGCAATCCACGAACGACTGTATCTCATGCTTTGCGCAATTATCTACGAGAATGTGGATGTTTGGCAAAGGAAAATTATCCTTTGAACTTGCTTTGTTTAGGTCTCTGTAGTCAACACAGACTGTAGTTTTCCATCCTTCCTTGGCACATGCACAACATTTTCCACCCAGGTGGTGTATCAGACAAATCTGACCACATTGGCACTCAGTTATTTCATTATTTCCTCTTTGATTTTATCACTCATGTCTGTTNTACAGACTCTAGTTTTTCCATCCTTCTTTGGAACAGGCACAATATTTTCCACTCAGGTGGTGTATCAGACAGCTCTGACCACATTGGTGCTCAGCTTCTTCATTATTTCCTCTTTGATTTTTTTACTCATGTTCGTTTTAAATTTTCGTTGCTTTTTGTTGGACTGGTGGAAAATCAAGATACGCGGGAAGCTTATGAACCACTATATCAACACTTAAACCCGGCATATCATCATAAGACCAAGAAAACGCGTCTCTATATTCAAATAAAAGTTGAATCAAGGAATCTCTAGTTTTTTGTTCAGTGTGAATGCTTATTTTTGTTTCTCTAACTTCTTCATGACTTCCGATATTAATGGCCTCAATTTCATTGAGGTTGGGCTTAGGCTTGTTTCCAAATTGTTCCAACTCTCTTGTCATTTCCTCAACAACCTCATCTTCATCATATTCAACCTCTTGATGAATTATTTTGAAACTAGACATCTTTTTAAGATCTGAGCGTGAATTCCGCATGCATGTCATGTTATTAACGCCTACATTAACAAAACTGAAATAGAAACAAAATGACAGGAATTAGGAAAAAGGAAAGGACACAAAACTTGATACGAAACTAAATTGCATTTCATTGAATTTGAAAGGATAGAATGGTTAACATCAAAACAAATCAATCATACTGAGATGTTTGGAATACAACCTTGAAAGTAACCCAAAATACAAAAAAGAAGCTGCAAAAGCAAACTACCAAGACTCTTTCCTTGTGGGGAGAGGAGTTGCTTCCCAGTTGTTCAGCATGATGTTTGGGCCAATTAGTTTCATATCGGTACGACTAGTGCCTTCACCAACCTGGATCATATTCACTTCAGAAAACATCTGGCTGAGTCCATGGCAAGTTTCATCAATGTTTTCCTGCGCCGAGGAATTTTGACCTTCTTGGAGTTGTGGTTTGATAAAAGTGTAGAAAATGTGAGGGATAGGTTATTGCAAGATCCATCCATGCTTTTATCGGTGCTTGGCTTTGTCTTCGTCTGCTTGTGTTGGCTTGAAGCCTAAACCAAAAGTACCCTGATTACTGAATGGAGAAATGGGCTTCGAAATTCCTTGCAATGATGCCCCAAGCCTTTTCCTGGCTCATAACCTTGTCTCAGCATAAGTGCATCCACCATTACAGATGTGGAAAAAATACGAGGATGCAGAATGGGCCTTCCATCCTCAAAATGGTCCACAACAACCACTTCCAAAGACTGATAGACAATGGACTCACACCCTTCCTTGGCCTCAATACATGGGATTAACGGGTCCTTATAAATGGATGAATCGTCTTCCCCTTGAACAATAATTTATTGCCTGTCATGTTAGAATTTGAGCATCTAATGCAAGGAGTATGGCACATCTCGGGCCGTATGGATCCATGGCCTTCCAAGAAGAAAGTTAAAAGAACTGTCCATGTCCACTACTTGGAAGATAATGTCAAAATCAAACAACCTAATTGTCATGGTGAGTTTGATCTCCCCAATGGTATTCTTGCTGAGCCATCAAAAGCCCTGATGCGAACACTGTTGGGTCGGATTCTATCTGTATTGATATTCATGCTTTGCAAGGTAGAGAGAGGTCATACATATACACTCGAGCCTCCATCAACCATGACTCGCTTTACATAATGCCCATCAGATTTGACAATCAGGTGCAAAGCCCTATTGTGCTCGGCTCCCTCCTCGGGAAATTCATCATCAGTAAAGGAGATTCTGTTCACCTCAAAAAATCGGTTGGCCATCTTCTCTAACTGATTCACTGTGGTCTTCTCTGAGACATGTGCCTCGTTCAGGACCTTTATTAGTACACGGGCATGCTCATGCCCTTCTGAATGTATGAGCAGAGATAATAGAGAGATTTGGGCAGGAGTCTTTCTCAACTGGTCAATGATTGAGTAATCTTGGACTTTCATTTTTTTCAAAAACTCTTCCACCTCTTCTTCAGTGACTGGTTTCTTTATTGGCATTTGGCCTTCTCTGATTTGCTTGGCCTTCCTCAACTCTTCTGGAGAGTAACATCTCCCTGATCGAGTCAAACCCCCAGTTTCCCCCACTTCTTCTATGATTTCCTTTCCTTTGTAGGTCACCACAATTTTATTGTAGTTCCAAGGAATGGTTTTCGTATTTGTCACACAGGGTTGTATGGCATGCTTGATTTTGATCGGCTCTGTTATACCCTTCATACCGCCCTGATTCTGCCTTGTAATGGGGTGACCTCCAAGGACATATAACTTTAGGCTTGGAACATTGGAGCGAATTTTCCAACCTCGAAATTTTTGGAACAAATAAAAGTTTCCTTCTCTGAGCTCTGGTCACCTTTCACAATCAATGGCACATCTTGGCTTGGACTTACTTCCAGACCTATTCCTTCTTTAATCGTTCCCACTGTCATTTTTTCTCGACCAACCGGCTTGTATTCTTGATCTCGGCCAATCATTCCCACAAAATGAACATCATTGTGTGCTGGCAACGGGTTTTTGGTCACATTAGGAGGGTCCTCACCATTTGTCACTACAATCAATTCTTCAACAATGAGTCTTTCTATGGCTATTTTTCAGATTTCAACAATCATCAGTACTATGCCTCGGGACACCTGAATGATATTCATATCTAGAATTTGCTTGAAATCTATGTGAATCGGGATGCATATGGTGGGGAGTGATGGGTACAATCACGCCCATTTGCTTCTACTTCTGGAACAGACTAGAGTATGATACAGCCAATGGAGTGAATTTTTCCACCGGCCGCTGCTCTTGACCATACCTGCCTGTGCCGAGCATTGTAGGGTGCCCAAAAGTTTTGCTGCTGAGGTCGAGGGATCCTTGGAGCTGGTGCCCGTACCTATTGATTGGGAGACCGAGCATAAGATTAAACATTAAACATTGTATATTATGGTGGGCCCACAGAGTATTGAGGAATTGGCGGGGGATAATAATGTTGAGGGTAGTTGGACTGCCCCTGCTGAACTTGCACATAAGGGTGCGATGCCCCTCTTTGAACTTCCCTGGATCCCGAAGTCATCATGGACCCTTCATATCTCTTTTTTCTAGTTGCCAAACTTCCCGACCCATTTTAGATCGCCTGAGTGGTGGTTTTGAGAGCAGCTTGACTTACAATTCTGCCAGCCTTGAGGCCGTTTTCGACCATCTCTTCTATTTTGATCGCTTCCACAAAAGGTCTACATCGCGGACACCATGTTCTGAAAGTAATCAGGCTCTTGAGCCTCCAGAAAAATAGTGATCAACTCGTGGTTATCCATGGGTAGCTTAACTCTAGCCGCTTGCTCCCTCTACTTGACGGCATACTCCCTAAGCTTTCGGTCGGCTATTTCTTCATATTGGATAGGGAATTACGATCTGGTGCAATATCAATATTGTATTGAAATTATTTGATGAAGTTTTGGGCCATGTCATCCCAAACATGCTAGTGAGAGATATCTTGGTCAATGAACCATTCAGAGGCTAGTCTCACCAGACTCTCTCCAAAATAAGCCATCAGCAATTCTTCTTTTCCTGCTACACCCCTCACCTAGTTCCAATACCTTTTTAGGTGGGCGATAGGGTCGCCGTGTCCATCATATTTCTCAAATTTTGGGGTCTTGAACCCTGGTGGCAAATGGATGTGAGGGAACATGCATAGATCACTGAATGAGACACTTTATTTACCACCTAAGCCTTGTATGTTCTTTATGTAATGCTCGAGACTTTTCATTTTTCTGGCCATCTTATCTGTCTCACCCATCTTGGCAGCCTTTTCAGTTTCCACTGGTGACTCGTACTGAGTAGTCTGATTGTATGGAGCCGAGACCCTGAAAGCCATATTTGGAGAGCAGTATTGGCCATCATAAGCATGAGATGGTGGCTCATTGTTTGGGCTTGTCACAGGAGGTGGTGGTGGGATTGTATATACCGGCGCGCCAGACACGACGAGAGGGGTGTTCCTGACCAATGCGGCTGGAGGTCGCATATTAGAGGTACTAGGGGCAGCATGAAAGTTGTAGTTTGGCACATACCCTGGTGGTAGAATGTGATCGCTCGTTGCATGGAGAGGTGGTTGAGTAGCTAGGGGTACGATTGAAGTTTCCTCTAAGGGACCCTGAGGCGGAGGCTGACCGGAGACCCAAGCCTGATACACATCAAACAGTTGTTGTTTCAATCGTCCTACTTCCTCCGACTTTTGCTCAACTGACTGACCCTAGGGGTCGTCACTAACCAACTCAATTTCATCATTGTTAGTCATTGCTACTTTTCCCATAGATCTGGTGAAGTAATGATGTGTTGCCAGTTTCACCACAAACCAACCACCTTAATCTTACTATATAAGAGACAACAAAGGTATTAGGTTAGGCATTTTACATATATGAATCACACGTAATATGCCATATTCCTAACATTATCACCATTTCTAACACGCTTTTGGAAGGCTTCATGTTTCATTCCGGCTTATAAAGTTGCTGCTTATTGACGCTCTTATTTTTTTATTTTTTTTTCTCTCTCATTTTTTTTCACCTCATTTTGTTTCCTTAATTTAGAGTCATTGAAAAATATTTCGATCAAACCTTTTGGGGGTTGCCTACGTATCATGTCTCCGAATGAATAAGATCATCACATAGTTCAGGAAAACTAGAAATAAATAAATAAATAAACTAACTAACTCTTTTTTATAATCATATACAAATTAGACCACAAAAGCTCCTAACAAGAAAATATATATATATATATATATATA